>MU122135.1:539447-616530 GCA_014904905.1 Wilcoxina mikolae CBS 423.85
AGGTAATCAAGTCCATAAGGGCAGCTCTCAACAACCTCATTCTACATGAGAAAGGAGCCAATAACATGCCACCCGTAGCCAAGCCTCGTCGAGTGGTATTAAACAAGATCGCGATGGAAGCCCTGATGATAGAGCTGGACATTGAGACCCCGATCGTTGCTACGATCTGCATCCCCGTTGCTAAAGTTTTGTCTTTCGATGCAGAGGATGTGATTGATGATGGTGACAATGATGGTAACAATGATGGCGACAATGATAGTGACAACGAGCATCATGACATTCACACTGTCAGGAGTCGTGCTCAGCGACATCGTGGTCTCCAGCTCGATGATGATGACGTCGAAAATGAGGAGGATGAGGATGATGATAATGTCGAGAATGAGGAGGATGAGGATGAGGATGTAGAGTCGGAGTCGGTGGATGACTGCGATAGAGAGAATAGTTTAGAGAATGTGCTTCAAGCTGGCTGCGACGTGTAGCATGGCGTTTGGAACGAGGAGAGAGAGGTTTAGAGGATGTACTTCATGCTGGCTGCGACGTGTAGCATGGCGTTTGGAACGAGGAGAGACTAGTTTAGAGGATGTACTTCACGCTGGCTGCGACGTATAGCATGGCGTTTGGAACGAGGAGAGACTAGTTTAGAGGATGTACTTTATGCTGGCTGCGACGTGTAGAACGGGAAACTGTATATATTGGAGCTTCATATCAAACATCGTCAACAGTAACGTCACTGCACTGTATCCGTCACCCGATATGTGAATGCAATTTAGGCCATCATATAAACATCTCATACCGTGAACATTGCGTTACGTTATGGTGTACATTGCACTCGTGCGTTACATGAGTAGTGTTGTGGATCAAAAGGTGTGCACACTGCATGGCTGCGACAGTAAGAATTATGTGCACTGAATAGCGGTGACAGTAAGGAATGCTGCCTCAGGAGGTGCAAGTGCAATGCCAGGGGTTGTGTATATGCACGTGCAGTGTGACTTTACGACAAGGCTCAAAAGGTTTTGTCTGAAGCGTCTGATGCGCGTTAAACGTTCTGGCATCGGGAGCGCGACTTGGTTTTTTTTCCGATGTACATTCAGAATATCCACAATGATAAGAGGATTGCAAGTAACTACAACAATGACAGTGGTTACAGAGTTATCACAACAGAATCAAGCTGCATCACATGAATATAGCGAGCATATCAAAGCTATAACCAGATATTAAACAATATTATCAATATCTTTGGCCGGATAGAGGTGATAGATAAGATAGTATACTCTCTTTGCTAAGAGTGTCTTGACTTGTGACAAATAATTTATATTCAAGAAGTAGTTACAAAAGATATCATCTCAACAGTTATAGAATTAGGGGTTATAGCATTATGAGAGCAGAATGCAGACCTACAAGATATATATACATACCTGAACAGTGAGACAACTTGGAGAGAAATATCATCATGTGTTACGGAGATACTTATCGGTGAAGTATGCCCGTCTACTCCTTAGAAATCGTATATATCCTGAAGATAATCTTCAGAGTCATCATAGTCGGAATGAACTTCGTAATTCTCAACTGGTAGGTTTTCATATTCGGAGGGAAGTTCATGGGTATAGAACCAATGAAAGTATTCGTACTCAATATCGTATGTTTGAATAAAGATACTCGCAATACAATAGTCGTATGGAGTAATAGCTTATTCGTAGAGGGTGTGAGCGTAAAGATCAATGGAATCAAGATCTCGGAAATTCATAAAGTATATTAAAAATGCAAATATTCTTGAAGTAGAAAACAACAATAATATTTTAGTGTCTTGTCCGCTGGTGTATTTTGACTGTGAATTGCAACTAGAGCTTGCTGTTTTTACTTTGCAGGTGCAAAGGTGGTTCTTTTATGGAGCGAGTTTACTCGTATACTCTCTATGACTTCGGTGTTTGTACTAAGATAGCTATGGCCTCCGATCATTTTGCTGGTTACTCGATCTCGGTAGGTTGCGCTACTTTTCCGTTTGATATTTGGCACTTTCTGAAGCGCAAGGTATCCCTGTAGGTGATCCTCATGCTGCCAGATTTTGCCATGTAGCAACTAAGCCCGTTTGATTTTCTTCTGGTCTGTTTGCTCACGCAGTAAATAGGTTTTGGCAACAACCACTGACGTGTTCATTGAACCATCACTTCCTCTTAGATCTCTCGACTCAATGTTAAATCGAGTAGTGGATTGCAGGGATATCTTTACCCTCATAGACTTGCGTCTGTGACCAGCCGCTACTATGCCACGTATCGCACCTCCCATCTCGCTGGCTTTTACTCCCATTACAGGGCTGCAGCTTATGACAGACCAGACCACCTGCGATCTGCCGTTACTCGGGAAGTCGACCCACATACAAGTTCTCAACAGGTAGATTTAACTACCGGGGTGCAGTTAATATATGGAGTCCGTAGACTGTATAGTTATCCCCATAGTGAAGTCCCGCTTCTTGAACTCTGACGTGTACCTGCCAGACAGTGTAGAGGCGTACCCCGCTCTAGCCGGCTGTCCCATATTGCTGATAAGGTAAAGTAGTTCTGGTCGAAACTATCATGTACGGCTGACCTGAGAGTCCCCGCAATGGCGTGATAGTACGTTGGCAACTCATTACATCTCTAACTATTGGGGGCCTAGGCATGTAGTAGCATACCTCCCTAAGTGTTCGAGACTGATGCCTTCACCACTTAAGTATTGTGGCTATCGCTGTTCGATCAAGAAGGTGCACTTCCCACACGCGGGTTAATCATTCCACTTTGCCAGGACTCGGTATTGGATAGGCTCGTATGTCGCATGGGACTTCGTCGCTCAGAGGATGGGATAGCTGCAGGTGTATCATCGACCAACCATAACGACAGGTAGCCGAATGCAGATTGCCATGGACATCCTCCGTACCTCGTGCACCTGCTAAGGGAAAACCCCTAACAGTACCTCCCTCTCTAGCTCTGATGACCTCAACAGAATTTCCATCATAAAAAGTGTGCAAACAATAGATACCACTCAAACAGCGTGTCATAATAAATCATAACTGTGGGTATCAAAAAATAAAAAATTCTTTTTTTTTTGTTATTTTATAAAAATGACCTCCGCCTAACTCAGGGCGGTATGAGTTTAACAAATGAAATTCATAACTTCCGTCTCTTTCGTGCCTTTTGTTTTATCATCGGTTTCCAACGTTTACCTTTCTCCATCTCTAGATTCTTTTCGTAATACTCGGTGATTAGGTCAGGTGCAATATCGTTAAGATGTTCAAACAATTCCCAAGTATTTTCGTCGTGCGAATATCCGGTCCACTTAACCAGGAAGACATGTTTCCGATAATCGTCATCTATGAGACCACTGGCGACAATTGACTCTGGTGTCCATCTGCCATCATCGGCCTCAATTGGGGGTACCTCCCTCTCTGAAGTGTCGCCCCGATATGGTTCCAAGAGGGCCACATGGAAAGCCAGGTGTATTTTCCATGTTGAAGGGAGCTCGAGTTTGCACCATCGTTTGTTGCCACCAACTTTGGATATCTTGAATGGTCCGTACATCTTATCGTCGAGCTTGCGGCATTGTCGTTTGGTTCGTATGTTTCATCCATCAAGCATAACTAAGTCTCTGACCTTATACTGAGAAGGTGAGCATCGCTTGCGATCGTAATACTTGCCCATTCTTTCTTTAGACAGTTCAAGTTGTTCCTCAAATCTCCTGTGGACCTCGACCATGTAATACGAACATAACTCCGAACCTGGATTGCGAAACTGAACTTCCGTTGGCCAATTGGTGCGAGCTTCATAGCTGTAATTGATATAAAAGGGTGTAATCTTGGTAGCCGCATGTTTCGAATTGTTATAGGCGTATTCAGCCATCGGTAACATTTCGCTCCAGTTTTATTGTTCGTAGTTGCAGTACATACGCAGGAAGTGTTCGATAGTTTGATTGATGTGTTCAGTTTGTCCGTCAGTCTGAGGGTAAAAGGCTGTTGACATGGAACGCTTGATTCCCAGGAACTGATACAAATCGGCAAGGAAATAATCCGTAAAGACTGCATCATGATCTGATACTATGTCAAGAGTCATACTGTAGTACTTCCAATCGTTGTGGAGGAATAATCTTGCGACCGTGGATGATTCTCGCTTATCCGTAGGAATAAAGTGTGCCATTTTCGTAAACCTGTCGACTACTACCATGATGTTCTTGATGCGGTTGGACTCTGGTAAGGCGGTAATAAAGTCGACTGAGATGTAAGTCGATGGTGACGATGGTGATTCGAGAGGGTAAAGTAAACCATGTTTAGCATGGCGAGGTGTCTTGGTTCGTTGGTATGAGTCACACTTGTTGCAGTATTCCTGTACGTCGTCCTCGAGTTTGGGCCAGTAACAATTCCTCGTAATAAGTTCCAGCGTGCGTTCGCGACCGCAGTGTCCGGCGATGCGTGAGTCGTGTTCTTGGTGTAAGACCTCCTTCTGAAATCCCTCGGGCACATATAACCTTCCTTTCCAACACAACATTCCATTTTCATTAATACCAAATCTTCCGTCAACATTCTGATCCTTTTCTTGTACCTTCCGTAGTATCTTCCAATACTCCTCATCCTGACCAATTTCCTTCTGAAATCTTTCTTTAACCGATCCAATCAACTGATTCACTGAAAATCCGGCCAAAGAGATTTCCTTCCAATCTTCGTTATCCAAATCCATTGCTCCAACCTCTGACCAATATTCTGGTCCTAATAAGGTTGCCAAAGTTGTACCCCCCTCTCTTAGGGCGAACACTGGGTACCTTGATAACGTATCGGCTTTTCCGTTAGCCATTCCCTTTCGATAAACAATCTTTAAGTGGTATTCTTGTAGTACTTCCGCCCATCGCACTTGTCTTCGATTGAGCTGTTGTGTTTCTTTGAAGTACTGGAAGTTTATGTGATCAGAAAAGACTGTTGTTGTATGTGTTGCTCCTTGGAGTTAACATCTCTACATTTTGAATGCGTATACAATGGCAAGCATTTCCTTGTCGTCTATCTGGTAATTAAGTTCGGTGGGTAAAAACTTCTTTGAAATAAATGCAACTGGATGTATTTTACAGTCATCAAACTTCTGAGACAAGACCGCTGCCATCGCGAAGTCTGATGAATCTGATTCGACCATTGCTGGTCTATCGTCATCGTAATGTCGAAGTATTAGTGTGTTTTCTGCCGCAAACAAGATGCATATCTTGTAATAGGCTGCCTGTACTGCTTCTCCGAACTTAAAATTCTTTCCGTCGCCCTTGGGAGTGTCTGTAATTGGCGCGACAATACTGGCGAATCCCTTGATAAATTGTCGATAAAAGTTTCATAATCCCATAATAACTTGCACTTCCTTCTGAGTGTTGGGTATTGGCCATTTCGTAATAGCTTCGCTTCGACTTGGTGCCATTTTGAGTCCTTCACCACTAACTAGGAATCCCAGGAATTCGACCTCCTGCCTGTCGAACTTGCACTTGTCGATTTCCACTACGAGGTTGTTGTCTTGTACGACTTGAAGTATTTTGCCCACATATTCATGGTGTTCTTCTCATGTTCCCTTAGTAGCAATGAGGACATCGTCGATATAAACAACCGTAATGTCGTTTTGTCCTCCTAAGAATGATTGAAGAATACCATTCATCCAGCGTTGAAAAGTAGCTGGCACGTTGGTAAGTCCGAACGGTATGACTGTGTACTCATATGATTCGAACTTAGTCCTAAAAGCCATTTTCCATTCGTGTCCTTTAGTCATCCGGATCAAGTGGTAACCCGATTTCATATCCAATTTTGTTATCCAGGTTGCTCCCTTCATCCGACTTTGTAATTCATCCATCAATAGTAAAGCCGTTTTCTCTTTGATAATTAAATCGTTAAGTCTTCGATAGTCGACGCAAAGATTCAGGCCTCGTCTATTCGGTTTGGACACAAACAGGATTGGGGTTCCGGTTTGTCCCTTGGATGGTTGTATTTTTCCTTCTCTTATCATTTTGTCGATATATTGCTTGAGCAAACTTTCTTCTTCCCAAGAGAGTAGATATATTGGTCCCACCTTTACTTGATCGTCGGATACTTTCAAGTGAATTTCGTGATCGTGTGGGCCATGGAGAGATATCTTTTCAGCTTCGTGGGGCTCGAACAGTAGCATCCACTTATGGTACTGTTCCGGTATCTTTTCTGCCGGTATGCTTGTTGCTGCAAAGCATAATGCACCGATATTGATTGCATCTTTGTGTGTAGCTATGCGATCATCGTAGGTAATCTTCCAATTCATATGGAGATGTCCGTGATTGTAACATTTCTGTTCACATTCCGTAAAATGTAAACATCCGTATGTAGCACCCTGTGCCTTGTATTGTTTCAGATACCATGCAGGTATTAGAACGTCATAGTAAGTATGCATCGGCACCACCTCAAACGTTTCGAGAGTGCGATGATTTCCAATAGCTAAACCAAGCGGTATAGTGTAAACATTTGGTAATCCAACTGACTTACCACTAAAATCCTTTGTGTTAATATTCCTCTTCCTTCTAACAACTAGTATGTTAAACACCTTAGCACACTGTGGCGATATGGTGAAAGATATCGATCCCAAATCCAGCATGGTTCGGACCGAAAACTGCTTTATCTTTCCATCGCTGTCCATGTGGTGAACAGAGAACTGGTATACGGGTCGTTCTCCGATCCTGGTTTTAGGGATTTTGTGTACGTATTTGGTTTCGTAGTAAACAAAATCGTTGGAGGTATTTTGTTTTTTGGTTGGTGGTTCCTCTTCCAAGGGGGAATATTTTCGTTTGGTAGCCATCCTTTCGACAATGGCTCGGTCACAATGGGTCGTTGAGGGTAGTAACCTTCTACCACTTGTAATTTGGTTCTTCGTTGAGGAGTTCTTTGAACAACACTGGTTCTTCTTCTGGCAGAGCGTCATCTTGATAATGATCCTCTACCTCGTAAATGGTAGGTAAGGCGTCAAGTGCTCGACTGATGGTAGTATGTGTACCTCCGCAGTTGTGTTCACAGTTACAGATATCCCACTCGTCGCAACCAATGTGCATACCCTTGTATTTTGTCCATAAAGAATCGAATACTGGATTGTCAATTGCCCAGCCGCCACCGTTAGCCACTGCTTGGTTTCAGTAAGTGTTCCAAGGGGAAGGTGTACTTGGTTGTTCACAGAAGAAGGATTCGAGAGGTTCCTCTGGTCCGAGTAGCAACTCGTCGATGCTTGCGAAGACGTTCAGAGGTTCGGGTTCTGCGAGTCAACATGGTACTCCTGCTAGGTCGAAGAAGTTGATGCGTCCATGGTGGTTGGTATCGTATGGTGTCATGGTTGTACTGTTGTTGTTGTGATTGTAGTTGTCTTGTTGCGTTACTACTGACCAGCAGTTTCATGCCTACCGGAATCCTCAGGGTGACGACTGGAACTTTTAAATAATAAAGGCTTTCTCCCGCCTAATCAACATATCCTTCGCTCCATCTGGTAAGGCTTTCGAGGGCTGTTTGGACTTGGCGATACCCGACAAGGTTGATACCAACTCGTACGTTCCGAATGTCAGTCGGTGTCTGTGACTCGCCATTGTGAAGCTGTCAAGAAGGGAATGTAAAAGGTCCTGTAATTTCTTGTGTTGAATTTCTTGGATTTCGAATGTGGTTGCAGTGCTGACAATTTCCGTTGCAGCCTAATGAACAGTGCTCTGTACAAAAATATTGTATAAGTCCCTCCGGGTGGGCCAGATATCATACTGCGCAGCAAGCTCTGTTGTTGCAAACCACACAATTGGTAGTCATAAACACTTTTTTGGACGTGTCCAAAATATTATACTGTTACTGGGATACTTATCAGTGAAGTATGGCTGTCTACTCCATAGAAATCGTAAATATTCTGAAGATAATCCTCAGTGTCATCGTAGTCGGAATGAACTTCATAATCCTCAACTGGTAGGTTGTGATATTCGGAGGGAAGTTCACGGATAAAGAACCAATGAAAGTATTCGTACTGAATATCTTATGTTTGAATAAAGATACTCGCAATACGGTAGTCGTATGGAGTAATGGCTAGTTCGTAGAGGGCGTGAGCATAATGAACAATGGAATCAAGACCTCGGAAATTCATAAAGTATATTAAAAAAGCAAATATTCTTGAAGTAGAAAACAACAATAATATTTTAGTGTCTTGTCCGCTGGTATGTTTTGACTGTGGATTGCTGCTAGAGCTTGCTGTTTTTACTTTGCGGGTGCAAAGGCAGTTCTTTTATAGAACGAGTTTACTCGTATACTCTCTATGACTTCAGCGTTTGTAATAAGATAGCTATGGCCTCCGATCGTTAGGCTGGTTACTCGATCTCGGTAGGTTGCGCTACTTTTCCGTTTGACATTCGGCACTTTCTGAAGTGCGAGGCATCTCTGTAGGTTATCCTCATGCCGCCAGATTTTGCCACGTAGCATCTAAGCCCGTTTGCTTTTCTTCTGGTCTGTTAGCTCACGCAGAAAACAGGTTTCAGCAACGACCGCTGACGTGTTCATCGAACCATCACATCCTCTTAGATCTCTCGACTCAATGTTAAATCGGATAGTGGGTTGAAGGGATACATTTACCCTCATAGACTTGCGTTGGTGACCAGCTGCTGCTATGCCACGTATCGCACCTCCCATCTCGCTGGCTTTTACTCCCATTACAGGGCTGCAGCTTATGTCGGACCAGACCACCTGCGATCTGCCATTACTCGGGAAGTCGACCCACACACAAGTTCTCAACAGGTAGATTAAACTACCGGGGCGCAGTTAACATATGTCCCTAGACTGTATAGTTATCCCCATAGTGAAGTCCCGCTTCTCGAACTCTGACTTGTACCTGCCGGAGAGTGTAGAGACGTACCCTGCTCTAGTCGGCTGTCCCATATTGCTGATAAGGTAAAGTAGTTCTGGTCGAAACTATTATGCAAGGCTGACCCGAAAGTCTCCGCAATGGCATGATAGTGCATTGGAACTCATGATGTCTCTAACTATCGGGGGCCTAGACATGTAGTCGCATACCTCCCCCAGTAGTCGAGACTGATACCTTCGCCAGCTAAGTGTCGTGACTATCGCTGTTCGATTGAGAAGGTGCACTGCCCATGTGCGGGTTAATCATTCCGCTTTGCCAGGGATTAGTATTGGATAGGCTCGTATGTCGCATGGGACTTTATCGCTCAGAAGATGGGATACCTGCGGGTGTAATATCTACCAACTATAGCGACAGGTGGCCTCATGCAGATTGCTATGGACATCCTCCATACATCATGTACCTGCTAAGGGAAAACCCCTAACATCATGTTTCTACTTTTTTTGAGGGGAAACAGCAATGATAGTTGGTGGCATTGCACTTGTACCAATTGGAGGCTGAAGCTTGAATGTTATAAAATTTCAGCCATTGTTCCTGCTATGGACTTTGCTATAGTTCGAATTGTCATCATTGTTAGTGTTTTCATTATCAGTTTAGATAGCTATCAGCAGATTCCTTGTAATATTGATTGATTTGCACCCATATATCATTAAAACAGTCTTGAAGAAATACATCAAATCTGATTCAACAGTTGATATGGTCTGAATTCATTAATATCCAATTCTTTAACATTTACTTCAACTGTATAACATTCCTTGTAGGTATGAAATTACAAAAACGAATATCGTACATCAGGTCAATTCCACTACAGTTTATGAAATCTTATATACCATTTATCTGGAAGAGATTATCTAGTCTATTTGTTACTTAAGTAGTGTTGGCAACAAAGCAGATCGGTTGGTGGTGAATCAAACTGAGGTGGAATTGAATCAGATTCAATCTGAGGTTCAACTCAAACTGCAGGATTCAACTTGAACCTAAAACTGGATCACACAACTGCGAACAACAATTGGTTATTCAGTACATGTCTTATCCGCTTGAATTATTATTTATCTTATAGCGCTTGATATTAGCTCTACAATGAACTAACAATGGAGTCTATCCTTGAAGACCTCACTTACTTAGTTTCATTCGCAATAGTTGGCCGCAATTTTAGGGTTTGAGCCGAATGTCCTGGCAAAACTTTGGTTCACGTGAACAAAACTGGTTCGTTAATAGTACAAACTTCTGGCAGTTCATTGCCAACACTACTTTTAACTATCTGATAAATCTGTTAAAGTAGAGATTATCATTAATGGTATTGGTTTTGAAGAGGGTAGATAGAATCTTCTTAGGAGTCATTGCAACATTGTGATCTGTAAATAGGTTATTGAGGACGTAGGGGTGTGGCAGTGATATAACAGATATGTGGGTATCAGGTGACAATTGAACGTTCAGAATTAGAAAGAGGTTGATACTTGACAGTATAAAAATAAAGTTAAAAGTAGTAATCCGCTACTAATACAGAAAATATAGTAGATGGAGTAGAATCAGAATCGGAACCCAATGATTCAGAATATTCTCAGTGCAGAAGATGCTATCAGATACCAATAAGATTCAAACAGGAGTAGAGTAATTTGCAATAGAAATACAACTATTTGTGACATTAACCACAAATATCTGTATAAGCTTTCATACTTGTAAGCTACTATTGATACTTGTCTTCCAAATCTAAATAATATATAGTGTAATCAAGATCACTCTGGAATATGTTTCAATAACCACTAACGTAGGTAATACTAACATGGTCCAGTTGTTAGATCAGACTATCAATATTTGACAGTTTTGATTGCTATTATTTAATTGTCACATCATTAGCCAAAATAATAATGAAGTGTGGAGTTTAATGCAGTAATGACATACTGAATAGAGTAATAGCACTATCACTTGGCAGGTACTCCAGGTTGTATCAAACAATATACCCATCATAGCATCATACTAGTCATTGAAACAGATGTAGCTGATCATGGATATAGATTTCACCTGTCATCCACCAGACCTCAAAATCTTCGGCCTCGTTTTCTTTGAACTTGACTATCATGTTGATGATAGTAGTGTTTCCTTTGTTCAACCTGTCTATAGCTCTGTTGAACTGTAACAATGTCTTGTCTTGCCGACTGCATCCTAGTGTTGGCAACGAACCATTCTATGTTGTTACCATTGACGTACTGGTTCAGATGGAATGAAGCGGATCCCTCTCAAGCCATTCACCTTAAACTCAGCCATTTTGGCCCACAATTGCGAATGAAAAAAAGTAAGCGCATTTTTGTATGATTAACTCGATCTGTCAGTCATCGTATAGTTGACTTCAAGCGCTGCACGATACATCACAAATCAAGCCGATGGGACAAGAACTCGCTTGCCTATTGTCGTTCGCAGTTATTGTATTTGGTTCATAATTCGAGTTGTATCGGCAGGGCAGAGCGAACCTATGATCGAATCCGGATCGAACTGAGTAGGAGTTTGATCTGCCATGAACCAATCAGTTTTGTTGCCAAGCCTACTACTTTCTCTGCTACCACTATATCTCTCAGTTGATCTATAGTGTAATGGAGATGGAGGTGCATCTCTTGGATTACTTCTGACTGGTAGTCCTCCTTATCCTGCATACCCTTCTCTTTAGTTATTTAAATGTGATAGTAGTGGTATGCCTACATCAGTCTCAGATCCTCCCTGCAAACCTAGCTGTGATACAAATTCCATTGTATCTGACACTGGAAATACTCCTTATTGTCCCATCTATTACCAAGCTGATATCTGGTATTATAGTTTGGATTACATTGCTAACATTATATCGGAAATTGTATTAGCATCTAACATATCTGTTATACTCATGGTTGCCAACTATAATTCCTTGATATTCATTTTTAGGTCATTCCATTCCTTTGGTTCAGAAAATATTTGTCTTGATTATCTGAGAAGTCCAATCCTGTTTTGAACCATTCGAATAGTTGTATGGACTACTGTGATCCTTATGAAATCATCGATTCTTGGTTTTCGAGTCCCAGCCTTCATTATTTTTTTTTTCAGAATCTATTCTCAATATATCCTCAATTTCATCAACAATGTCATTAGTGTGTTGCTGAAGAATATCCATTCCTGTCCTCAGCTTATTGATAATTGCTTGTTGTATACCAATTCTTTCTTGTTGACCTTCGGATTGAAGAGTCACTTATACTCATTCGGTTTTCAGCTGCTGGCCAAAGAACACGTAATCCGGTCAAATTCCTTTGAATTCTTCTCTGATTGCTACTTTCTCTGAGTTTCAGGTATTGATTAGACATGGTATATCTTGGTCAATCCATATCATCCTGATATTAATGCTCTCTATCATTTCTACTTTCTTATACTTGATTACTTCTTCTATTGATCCTATTTCCTGTTACTTCTGGTATATTCTCTCTGATTCTTCCCAAATATTTATAATCCATTTCGCTGAGACCGGGGAGGATCGCTCTGGTTTGGCTATTTCTGATAATTGAAGTACAAACAGGCCTGTTATGAATGTATGTTGATACCGTAACGTCACTTTTGTTGAAATGTTGCAATGGGAATTAATAAGATGTGGGGAGTTATATAGCATTAATAGTTTCCGAGTTGTCTGATCATATCCATGAGATACATTAAGGAATTTTACAAATAGTGTAGTTGCAGCTTTTGAACTTGATGCAATGGTTGTAACAAACTCATATGTAGGAGTAGTGCAAGTAGATATTATAATATTAGATGTAGCAACTGGCAAGGCTGCAATACTAGCAGTTCATAAACTCAGGAACAGCTTGTCTACGAAATATTATACTGTTACTGGAATATATGGAGCTGGAGTATTAAATACAATATTTGTATTGACTGCGTACTCCTAAGTATGACTATCCTACTCAATTCTCAGCTGTTACAAGACTCAATTCCTTGCCCACCATATAAGAGCCACATAATAATTATAGGATTCTGGAGGATACAGCTCATCATGATCTGTTAGGAGTTTTCTCGTAGCAGGTGTACAAGATACAGTGGATGTCTATAGCAATCTACAGTGAATGCTTTTCGGAAGATGGTTGATGTCACGCCCATGATATCCCTTCCACTGGACGCCGAAGGCCTCCATGACATATATGCTTAGCCAATATCCAGTCCTGATACAGCGGAATGATTGATCAATGTGGGGGCAGTATACCTTCTCGATAGAACAGCAATAGTTTAGAGATACTAAGCTGGCGGATGCATCGTTCCAGACACTTAGAACTGTTGTATTACTAAATACCTAAGCCCCGATAGTGTAGAACTTACATGCATTGCTGAAATAGGATCACCCCATAGTGGGGATTCTCAGGTCAGCCGTGCATAAATCTCTTTTAACCAGAACTATCCTCGTTATCCAGATATATTTGGGACTGCAGGCTAGAGACCGATACGCTGGAATACCTCTCTGACTGACAAACGACAGCGTTTGATTTGAGGAACTTTACTATGAGTCGACTGAAATACTGGTAGCTCATATGTTAACTGCACCCCGGTAGTTATGGCTACCTGTATAGAATATTTATTTGGATCTTAATACCGATGACCTGGCTGGCCGAAATACCAGGCCGTTGAGAGTGCAACTGTGTTGAGAACATAAGACGCGATGGTGGTAAGATACATGGCATAGCATCGGTTGGTCACCGATATATGCCTATAGATTTAAATATATACTGTGAATTCATTATCCGATTCAGCATTTAGTCAAGAGATGAAAGATAATGTGATAGTGCGATGAACAAGTTAGTTTTCATTGTCGAAACCTGTTTTCTGCATATAAGCATACAGTCCAGAAGAAATGCAAACATACGTAATTGCTACGTGGCAATACTTGGCGATATAAGGATAACCTAGAGGGATATCTTGCACTTTAACAACTGTCAAAACTCAAATGGAAACATAGCATAACAGACCAAGATTGAGTAATCAGTCTAACGATCGGTGGGCATAGCTATAGAGTACAAACACAGAAGTCATAGCAAGGTGGTAGGTGATAGTCAGTTCTAGGCTATAAAAGAATCACCATTGCCCGGCAAAGTAAAAAGGCAAGCTCTTTAAGCAATTCACAGTCAGAATACACCAGCAGACAAAGAACCTAAAATATTATTAAGTTTTCTACTCTATACACTGTATGCGTTTTCGAGACCTCCACTCTACTGTACTCTATGTCCATGCCATTTACGAACGAAGTATTATTCCAGAGGAGTTATACCAGGCAACTTCTGTCCGAGTATCAGGAAGATGGCTTGCAGGTAGTATTGGCAACGAACCGGATCGGTTTGTTATGGATTGAACCAAGGTGGGGTTCGACAAGGATCCGATCCGAGATTTGGACGAAGTTCCGAGGTTTGTCACAAACCGGTTCGCGAACCATCTATCTTCGAACGATAATCGGTAAGCGAGTTCGTGTCCGATCGTGTCGATTGTTAGCGCATCTTGCAGCCGGAGAAGTTAGCTACAAGATGCACTAAATATCGAGCCGATCGGACAAGAACTCACTTACTTATTTTTGTTCGCAGTTATAGGTCGAAATGGTGGGGTTTGAGGCGAAAGTCTTGGCAAGTGTCCGGGTTCGCTCGAATCAAACCGGTTCGTCAATGCTATGGATCCTGGGCGGTTCGTTGCCAACACTACTTGAAGGACTACCTTCAGGACTCCTATAATCTTTAGGGAGTAGACGACTATACTTGTACAGTGATACGATGTATCTCCATAACATGATCATCCTTATCGGTAGAGAGCATATTGAAATTGATTAGGTCGATAAGATCATAATGGACTCCATAGTTCTGGGCGAAACTATTGACTGCTTCTGTATCAGAGGAGATGTTATGTTCTTGGTATTCTCACAGGATATGGATTATTGATTGCACAAGAACATCATGCTTGTCAATAAACATTAAAACATTATTGGATTGTATTTGGGGTTAAACTAATAATAATATTGGAGGTTTGCATCTGCTGATGAGATCTGACTGTGCATTGCTGCTAGAGCTTGTCCTTTTAAACACCGGAGTATTTGTTCTCACCTTATAGATTTACATCATCCAATTGCATCTCAAGAGAGCTATGATGTCACACTTTTAACAAACAGGTTTTGATCGTCGATCGTTAGCCCAGATTCTGATTTCGAATGACTGAATATGTCTGTCATTTGATAACAATATTACCTGTGTAATTACAGATCCCACTCCAATAACATCAGATATCTCCTATAGTTATCTTTCTCCTGTCTGGCTGTGCAACTGTATAACTTGTTTTCAGGAAACCTGGCCTAAACAGGTTTTCAATAACATTGCTGAACAACTTATCAAAGTACTGTACATATTGGATCTGAGTTCTCAATGCCAATCAGATACAGTAACATCTCTCATCATCTCTGATTCAGGTGTATTAAGGTTTTCATTGTCTGTATATGCAGACTATCACAGCTATAAGCGAGTAATGATACATGAATAAGCAATTATCAATGGATTGAATGCAATAGAAGAATGATATATTATTGTGGTATGAGCGATTGGAAATCAGAAAACGGATTTGCATTCCCTCTGTGACGTGAGAGAATATTGGTGTAAGAGTAAGAGAAGGTGTTAGAAGAGTGCTACAGTCATTTGGTTGAGTTGAATGTTTTTGGGAAAGGAGCTGTAACAAATAACAATGGTCGGAAATTGTATTAGATAGTGATAATCTGAGTGGAGGTTTGGTTTGGTTTTTTCTTGTTCTCTCTTCTACAAAACATTAAGATAGACTTTATCATCAACCTGTGTTCATCTTGGTAATTCTTGTAGAGTATGTTATCTTGTTCGCTTCTGTGATTCTGAAACTCTCCTGTTTAGTTTTCATAACTCCTAGAACCTCGACCCTCAAGATTAATCCTATTAAGGTACGTTGTCATATAGATCTCAATATTGCAATATATACTTACAGAAACCAATCTGTGGGATCTCACTTATCATTCTTGGAGTCCCACATTATTGATCCTACCATCATAGGTAAGCTTAGATACATCTGTCCAGGCAATCTCATCGGGAGAAGTTCCAATTGCATTATACCCAGTGCACCCAAATCACCTGCCATGTACTAGTATTGCTATCATCTGCCGATTCTAAAATACTTTCCTGTAGAACTACTTGGTAGACTATTCCGCTCGATGTTGTATTTGGTAGTTCTGTTTGAAGGCTTAATGGATGATTGATCATTTCATTCCCCCCATAACAATACATCACAAGTCTAAAACGTAATCAAACCTACTAGACCTGTTGGCATAATTAATCTAGGATGTATTTAATGGTCGTTTGAGTTTTATACAGTCACAATTTGACGATCAGATCCTAATATGTGGATGATGCAGTACTAGTATATTCTAATACTGAGATTGTCACTCCAGATCTTATCAGGTCAAGTAGTATACTTGTTTCATTCAGGACTGGCTTGCAATAGAAGTTATGAAGATTTACTCAGGATGTGAAAGTAACTTGGGATTCGAAACAAAGATGTTTTGCTTTCCAATCGTACATGTATAAGGTTTGTTTCCCTCGCCAATCAGCTTGCTGTTCTATCCTCAGAGATTTCAGAAGTCTTTATATGTCCATCCACTTACTCTAACAATTACTTCTATCTACACTTTTTCCAAGTGCTTTTCTGCCTAACCATTCTTCCAACCAATGTCCTTTATTAGACAACCCATCCTCTACTCTACTGCCAGCTCTTTTATATCTTTCTTCTAAGATAGCTTACATAGACGAATTGAGTCCCTATCGATATCAGTCATTTGGACATTAGAGGACTGCACCTGTCGTATCATTTCGATTTCTTAGATTTCTGATGAATGATATCTCTTTGACCGTAAGAGGCATCACTGAAAGCAGTCTGCATATGTATAGTAATCAAAGGCCTCATCAGCTATAATGCAAATACAGATGCTTTCATATCTACAGTCTTTTAGCTGTCTTTGTAATTTCGATGGTATGAGCTGATACAGTATCGATTCAGTAGCCACCCTCCATTCCTTATCAGTAATGAGGTTGACTGTATGATTGCCAATTTGACTTTGTTTGTTATAATAACCGAATGAGTGATAACTTGTATAGATTCGATGATTTGCAGAAATAGATTTTGTATCATCCTGATCAGATTATCGGTCAGGTTATTGATAGTGATTCTGCTTTGACTGTCCTGAAGATGTACAACCTGTAAAGTGTAACCCTACCTGCCTCCTTATAAAGTTCGTTTCTGAACCTTCATACTTATCGGCAATTCGTTGCTTTTGGTGACAATGAATCCTCGTACTCAAAACCAAAACACATCCTTCCTTCCTTGAACTGGTAAACAATGACCACTTGTACTCTTAACCAAATCCATAACCTAGGTGTCTTACTAGCCGTGGAATACCTTTTGTAGGGCAATTATACAAGCTCAACCTCTTATCCTTCACTACCTGATGGTTTCGCTTATGATAGTCCTTCAATATTCTTTTTTATCACAATTCTCATAATATTCCTCTATCCAATCTGCTTCCTCTCTATACCCCTTCAATTTAACCAAGTATAGTACCTTTTGCCATTACATTCTATACTGGTTGCCCATAACCTCTTCTACATCATAATCTGTTTCATATTTATATACTTTTACATCGTAACTCAATTAATTTCCTTAGCTACCTTTGGCTACTTCTGGTGCAGGTGAGATTTGAAACATGGCTGTACAGTAAGATTCGATAATAGAGAAATAAAAGGCCTTGTGAATAAGCGATCAATTAGATAACTCAAGCTATAATGCTGTGGGTGAGAGTATGTTTAGAATCTTAAAAGAACCATTTAGCTTTGAATCTAGTTTTCTATATAGATGCCTGATCTTGAAGTCTCTTCATTTCAACAAAATCAGATCACCAAATGAATACTTCAGAGGTTCCTTAGTATATGTATCATGATAATTTCCCATTGACTTTTGTGCTTTCTGTAGGCCCTTTCTATATATATAATGTATACTTCACATCCAATGATTATTGTTTCTTGATTTCAAATTCTTTGTTTCTGTTTCACAGCATCAATTTGTTTGAGGATTAAATCCATAGTATACACAGAAAGGTAACATGCCAGTTGCCATGGTAAGACAGTTGTTATAGGTATACTCTGCTATTGGCAACATATCTGACTTGTTATCCTGCCGGTGATTGCAGCAGTTGTGCAGATATCATTTCAACTTTTGGTTTACTCTTTCAGTTTGACCATCAGGCTGTGGATAAAATAGGAAACATATTTTCAACTGAATATCAAGAGCCTGAGCTATGGAGGGCTAAAATGCTGATATGAATCTAGAGTCTCTTTCTGATACTATGTTGAAAGTAGACTGTACAATCTCCATACTTGCTTCAGAAAGATCCTGACCAGATCTGTAGCATTCATCTCACCATCTTTAAATAGTATGAAGTGTTACATATTTTTAATTCTGTCCACAATAATTCATACTGATGAGCAACCATCTGACAAGGGTAAATCAATGATAATGTCAATGGAGATTGAATTCCAAAGGTGTTATGCTAATTTGAGGGATTGTAGAAGTTCATAGCAAGTATGACAAGCAGCAATATTTTTCTACAATTTGGGATATAAACGGACATAGTATTCGATGAACATCTCTATATTAGGACACAAGATATTCCTTCAAAACAACTCAATTGCCTTGTCATTTCCTATATACCCAGCTATCTTCGACTCATATTCCGCTTTGCGCATCTGTTTTCCTAACTGCAGATCTTCTTGAATCTACAGCCTGCCTTTATAATAAAGACTTTTATATGCAAAAGAGATGAGGGGACTAGGACTGTTTTCCATTCCTTTGATGTACTCTTCCTGCCATGTAGTATCATTGATTGCATTATCTAATACTGCCTTCACAAATCACAAATTGAACTTGACTACTGAGATAGACCTCATCTTGAAAGAAGAAATCATGCTCTGTTCGCCTTGTAAATTTGCTGCTGTGACCTTAACTGTTATCAGTTCAGACCTCAACAACTACTCTGGTCTCAGAACATAGTGAGGAGTTGATTTTTGTTTTCTTCAGCACTACTTCCCCCCATTTGAGGGTGGTACTGTAAGGATGTACTTCGGTGTACGGCCTCGAATAAGAGTATAAGGTAGATACAGTTGCAAATGAGGATAAGTGAATATAGTAGAGTAGTAAGTAGATAAGGTTATTGATGGTGTGCAAGAGTACTCGTACGATCTGACTATAAACTGGGCAGCTACCCATCCATAGGCCGGATTCTATTACAGGAACTCTGAATATGTTGATAATGCATCAGGTTTTCCATTTACGCTATCTGATCTGTAAAATATCTTGAAGTCATAACTAGTCAGTCTCTATACCCAACACGCTTGTTGCCAATTCAGGATCTTGGTGGTAGTAAAGTACTTAAGATTCTTGTCATCGGTAAATATACTGATTGTATGTACTGCACCTTTGAAATAATGTCTCCACTTCTTAAAGGCAGATACTGTTGCTAACATCACCTTATCCTAGATCTCATATTTAATCTCTGTCTTATCTATCTTTCGAGAAGATTATTCAACAGGATGCAATTGTCAATGGATATCTCGGAAAACAACTGTTCTAATAACAATATCACTGGCATTGATCTGAATCAAGGCGGAGTGTATAGACTCAAATTGATGAAGGATATGTGCCTCAGTAAAATACTTCTTTAACAGATAAAAGGTCTACTGGCAACGTGAGTTTACTTTCCAATCACATCATTCACCAGTTGATTTGATTGGATCTGTAAATTGTTCACAAATATTTGATAAGTTCTCAATGAAATATTAATAGAAATTGGGAAATTCTAGGAATCACTGAACATCCTTCATTGAATAGTAACAACTTTGTATTCTGTCATTCTCACACCTTCTCCTGATATGATGTATCCAAGAAACAAAACTTGCTTCTGATGCAAGTTGTACTTATCAGGAGCTGTGGCCAAGTTGTTCTCTTGTAATATATATTGGACTTCTCTTGTCGATTGTATATGCTCCTCTTTATTCCTGATATCAATGAGTATATAATCGATACAAACTACTATTCCATGATTGACTGAATCTCTCAGGATCCAGTTCATCATATCTTGGAATGAAGCTGGTGTATTTGCCAATTCAAAGGGTATCACTAGGTACTCATGGTGTCCATATCTCATTCAAAATGCTGTTTTCCATTCATTTCCTGGCTTGATCTGAATAAGATTATAATCATCTATTGAGTCATTCTTCGTAAAGATCCTGAAGCCATTGACCTGATCTCTGAGATTATTTATTAGTGGTTCAGAATACTGGTTCAGGACTGTAATACAGTTTGGACGTCTATAATTCACACCTAATCTAACACCCCTTTTATTAGGCATTGGAACGAAATATATGGCTACTCCAGCTGGTGACTTGCTTGAAAGAATCTTTCAAAAATAGAGCATTTCTTTTAGACATTATTCAAGAGCAGAAAGCTTCTTCACTGAGAGAATATGGATGGGACCCCACAGAGATTGTTGTCTATCCTTGAGGACAATTGCATGATCATATGAACGATGTGGTTGTAGAGTATTGGTAGTTTATCCATCATTAACAGATTGGAAGTCTCAATACTGGTATGAAATTAAATCAATCCAATGGATTTCTATTTCGTGTGCTGCATAAACATGGATAGAACCAATAACTCCAATCTATTGCAGGTCAGTACCAACCATAAGGGGGCCATCATCATATTCAATCAAGTATGTACTGATAGCTGTCTTGGTACAATATTGATGACAATGTTTCAATGTGAATTGAACTTTTTATTTTCTTCAGTGACTCCTCTTAGGACTTAATGCTGGACGATCTACCGTTGAAGTTACATACTATCAGTCTATAACTGCATGTATCCAAATCTGATAGTTTTCTAAGTATAATGACATACATTTTCAGAGTGACTGGAAAGGTGTATGACCAACCAGCTCCTTCTACAATCTCACCATTGTAATTCTCAACTATCTTTGGCTCTGTTCGAATCACAACTAGAACACCATTAGTTCTGACCTACTACTTTCACATCATAGCTGTATCACACCCTATATTAAGAAGTATCCTTATAAGGAAATTCCACTTGTCATTGAATAATGTGAACATGTATACAGTAGGTCATGTAGCAGTCTTTGATTGAGGAGATAGTTATTTCACTGTCTTGGAATCAGAATGATATACTTTGGCAGTGGCCTTACATTGTTATTCTTTTCGAGTAGTAATCATGATAAACTACCTTTCGACATATCTCAAACTACAACAGGTTATGGTTGTTATGAGTATTGAGAGTAAGTATAAGAATATCAGATTTATTTGATCTTGTTTCAAAGGTGATGTATTAGTCATATGTTTGAATTTGAATGTTAAATGACAAGCATATTCTGACTACTGAACTCATCCGCAGGCACTGTGTCTGTAACAACAGAACAGAAGGTATTCTTATTAAACTAAACTGAAGATAAAACAATTTGTAGATATCTATATTCAAATTGAATGACCACAATCCTAAACCAAAGAAAAAATACATTTATTCCACTGTCTCACAATTGAAAATTTCCATACCATCAGGATCCATCTTGTATAACCTCCTCGACAGTATGTAAGTTGCAGACGCTGTGATTGTATCAGTCAAACTCCTTGGTCTGACTTTCAAACTGCAGGCTGTTGTCTTCAGCTTTGGAGCTTTCTCTGTTTCTTGAGTTTATTGATCTTCTTGCTGGACAAAGTCTTAATGGAATTCTTACAGAAGAACGATTGAGTTACGGAGATATGTAGAGATGAAGTATATACATCTACTCCTCAGAAGTCATATGTGTCTTGGAGGTACTCTTCGGAGTCGTCGTATTCGAACCAGCCTTTGTAGTCATCAACTGATAGGTTGTGATAATCAGATGGGAGTTCACAGGTATAAATTCAATGAAATTATTAGTACTCAATATCGTACATGTGGATAAAGGTGCTTGCAATATGATAGTCATAAGGGGTAATTGCTTGCTGGCAAAGTACGTGTGCGTAAAGAACAATACAATCAACGTCATGAAAAAAGGTCATGAGGATATTCTTAGAGTAGAAAACTTAATAATATTTTAGATTCTTGTCCGCTGGTGTGTTCTGACTGTGGATTGCTGCTAGACCTTGCTGTTTTACTTTGCGGGTGGAAAGGCAGTTCATTTATAGAGCGAATTACTCCTAAACTCTCTATGACTGCGGTATTTGTACTAAGACATCTATGGCCTCCGATCGTTAGGCTGGTTACTCGATCTCGGTAGGTTGCTCTGCTTTCATATTTGTCTTTCGGCACTTTCTAAAGTACGAGGCATCCCTGTAGGATATCTTCATGCCGCCAGGTTTTGCCACGTAATACTTAAGTCCATTTGCTTTTCTTCTGATCTGTATGCCTTACGCAGAAAACTGGTTTTGGCAACGAAAGCTGACCCGTTCATCGAACCATCACTTCCTCTTAGATCTCTCAACTCAATGTTAAATCACATAGTGGGTTGCAGGGATGTATTTACCCTCATAGACTTGCATCGATGATCAGCTGCTGCTATGATACGTATCGCACCTCTTATCTCAACGTCTTTTACTCCCATTGCAGGGCTGCATCTTATGTAGGATCAGACCAACTGCGATCTGCCATTACTCGAGAAGTCGACCCACACACCGGTTCTGAACAGGTAGATTCAACTACCAGGGTGCAGTTGACATATGGAGTCCCTAGACTGAATAGTTATCTCCATAGTAAAGTCCTGCTTCTCGAACTCTGACGTGTACCTGCTGGAGAGTGTAGAGGCGTACCTCCCTCTAGCCAACTGCCCCATATTGCTTATAAGGTAAAGTAGTTCTGGTCGAAACAATTATGTACAGCTGATCCGAGAGTCCTCGCAATGGCATGATTATGCTTCAGCAACCTATCACGTTCCCAACTATCGGGGGCCTAGGCATACAGTAGCATACCACCCTAAGTATTCGGAACTAATGCATCTGCCAGCTAAGTATCGTGACTATCGCTGTTCGATCGAACAGTTACACTGCCCTTGTGCAGGCTAATCATTCCGGTTTGTCTGGGCTCAGAGTTGGATAGGCATGTATGTTGCGTTGGACTTCATCGCTCAGAGGATGGGATAAACCATGGGTGTGACATCGACCAGCTATAGTGACAGGTGGTGAAATACGGATTGCCATGGACATCCTCCGTACCTCGTACACCTGCTAAGGGAAAACCCCTAACAGTACCTCCCTTTCTAGCTCTGATGGCCTCAACAGAATCTCTATCGTAATAAGTGTGTAAACAATAGATACCACTTAGACAGCGTATTTTTGTATATCATAAATAACTCGTGGGTATCAAAAAAATAAAAATAAAAAATTTTTGTAACATAATAATGACTTCCGCATAACTCAGTACAATATGAGTTTAACAAATGAAATTCATAATTTCCGTGTCTTTCGTGCCTTTAGTTTTGTCGTAGGTTTCCATCATTTGTCCTTTTCCATTGTCGGATTCCTTGCATAATACTCGGTAATGAGATTGTGTGCTATGTTGTGAAGATGCTCGAAAGATTGCCATGTATTCTCATTGTGTGAGTATCCAATCTACTTAACAAGGATGATGTGCTTGCGGTGATCGTCATCGGTCGGTCCAGTAGCGACAATTGGTTCAGGTGTCCATCTACCATTATCGGCCTCAATGGGTAGTACCTCCCACTCTGAGGCATCTCCCCAATATGGTTCTAACAATGTTCTATGGAAAGCAGGGTGAATTTTCCATATTGTCTGGAGTTCTAGTCGACACCACCGTTTATTTCCTTCGACCTTTGTTATCTTAAACAGGCCATACATATTGTCGTTGAGCTTGTGGTATCGTTGCTTGGTTTGTATGTTGCGGCCATCAACCATGACCAAATCTCCGACCTTGTACTGAGGTAGATGGCATCGCTTCCGATCGTAGTACTCGCACATCCTGTCCTTAGAAATTTCGAGTTGTTCTTCTAGTCGTTTGTAGACCCCGACCATATAGTACGTATACGGTTCGGAATCTGAATTGCGAAACTGAACCTCTGTTGGCAAGTCTGTATGTGTTTCGTAGTTGTAATTGGCATAAAAGGGTGTAATTGTTGTAGCCGCATGTTTCGAATTATTGTATGCGTACTCGGCCTTAGGTAATATCTCGCTCCAGTCTGACTGTTCATAATTGCAGTACATATGTAGGAAGTGTTCGATCGTCTGGTTTAGTCTCTCTGTTTGACCGTCTGTTTGTGGGTGAAATGCTGTTGACATTGAACGCTTAATTCCGAGATATTGGTATAAGGCGGCCAGAAAATAGCCTGTGAAGACTACATCACGGTCCGATACAATATCGAGGTATATGCTATGGTATTTCCATATGTTGTTGAGGAATAGTCTTGCAACTATGGATGATTCTCGCTTGTCTGTGGGAATGAAATGTGCCATCTTAGTGAACCTGTCGACTACCACCATGATGTTTTTTTGCTATTTGACTCAGGCAGATCAGTGATAAAGTCAACCGATATATAAGTCCATGGTGAGAATGGTAGTTCAAGTGGATGTAGCAGACTGTACTTAGCGTGTCGAGGTGCTTTGGTTCGTTGGCATGAGTCGCACTTGTTGCAGTATTCCTGTACATTGTCCTCAAGTTTAGGCTAGTAGAAGTTCCTCGTAGTTAGTTCCAGAGTGCATTAGCGACCGAAATGTCCGGCGATGCGTGAGTCGTGTTCCTGGGGTAGAACCTCCTTCTGAAATCCCTCAGACCCATATAACCTTCCTTTCCAACACAACATTCTCTCTCCATCAATACCAAACCTTTTGTTAACATTCGGTTCCTTATCTTGAACCTTCCGTAGTATCTTCCGATACTCCTCGTCCTGACCAATTTCCTTCTGAAACCTCTCCTTAACTGATCCAATCAACTGATGCACCAAAAATCCTGCCAAAGAAATTTCTTCCCAGTTATCGTCATCCAAGTCCATCGCTCTGACCTCTAACCAATCTTCTGGTCCTAACAAGGTTGTCAAAGTTGTATCCCCCTCTCTTAGGGCGAATTCCGAGCGCCTTGATAACGCATCAGCTTTTCCATTAGTCGTTTCTTTTCGATAAACAATTTTGAAGTTGTATTCTTGCAATACTTCTGCCCACCGAGCCTGTTATCAGTTGAGCTGTTGTGTTTCCTAGAATTATTGTAGGTTCATGTGATGGGAAAAGGCAGTTGTTGTATGTATTGCACCTTGGAAATAGCATGTCCATGTCTTGAATACATATACAATAGCTAACATTTCTTTATCGTATATCTGGTAATTAAGCTCGGCTGGTGAAAACTTCTTTGATATGAGTGCGATCGGGTGTATCTTGCAGTCATCGAACTTTTGCGATATGACCGCTTCTATCACAATGTCTGATGAATCCGTTTCAACCATGGCTGGTCTGTCATCATTGTAATGTCGAAGTATTGGTGTGTTTTCTGCTGCAAACAAGATGCATATCTTGTAGTAAGCTGCCTGAGCTGCTGCTCCGAACTTAAAGTTCTTTCCATCGCCTTTGAGAGTGTCTGTGATAGGTGCGACGATACCGGCAAATCCCTTAATGAATTGTCGATAAAATTCCATAAACCTATAATAACCTGAACTTCTTTCTAGTTATTGGACATCGGCCATTTAGTATTGGCTTCGCTTCGACTTGGTGCCATTTTAAGTCCTTTTTCGCTAACAAAAAAACCGAGATATTTGACCTCTTGTTTGTCGAATTCGTACTTGCTGATTTCCACCACCAAGTTGTTGTTTTGTAGAACCTGAAGTATTTTGCCTACATATTCATAGTGTGCTTCGCGGGTTCCCTTGGTGGCGATAAGGATGTCATCGATGTAACAAACTGTGATGTCATCTTGTCCTCCTAGGAATGACTGAAGGATACTGTTCATCCAGCGTTGAAACGTAGCTGGTATATTGGTGAGTCCGAACGACATTACTGTGTATTCATATGATCCAAACTTCGTTCTGAAGGCCATCTTCCATTCATGTCCTGTTGCCATTCGAATCAAGTGATAACCTGACTTCATATCCAACTTTATTACCCAGGTTGCTCCCTTCATTCAAACTTGTAATTTGTCCATTAGTGGTAGAGCCATCTTGTCTTTGATTGTCAAATCGTTAAGTCTTTGATAGTTGACGCAAAGATGTAGACCTCATCCATTGGGCTTAGGTACAAACAAGATTGGTGCCCCTGCCTGTCCCTTGGATGGTTGTATTTTTCCTTCTCTTATCATTATGTCAATGTATTCCTTGAGCAACCTTTCTTCTTCCCGAGATAACTGATATATTGGTCCCACCTTTACTTGATCGTCAGGTACCTTTAAGTGGAGTTTGTGATCATGTGGGCCGTATAGAGGTAGCTTTTCAGCTTCATGTGGGTCGAACAGTAGCATCCACTTATGGTACTGTACTGGTAGTTTCTCTGCTAGTATACTTGTTGCTTCAAAACATACTGCACCGATGTTGATTGCATTGTCTTTCCATATTACTTGCTCATTGTAGGTAATTTCCCAGTTTCGATGCATTTTTCCGTGGTTGTAACATGTCTGTTCGTATTCCATAAAATGTAAACATCCATATATAGCGCCCTTTACCTTGTGTTGTTTCAGATACCAAGCACGTATAAGAACGTTGTAGTCAGCGTGCATCGGTACTACTTCGACAGTTTCGAGAGTATGATGATTACCAAAAGCTAAACCAAGGTGGATGGTATAAACATTAGGTAAAGAAACTGACCTACCACCAAAATACTTAGCCTTGATACTATTCTTTCTGCATATCACTGGTATCATAAACACCTTTGCACACTGAGGTGATATGGTACAGGATGTCGATCCCAAATTGAGTATGGCTCATACTGGAAACTGTTGTAATTTTCCCATGCTATCTGTATAATCAACAAAAAAAGGGTTAACTGGTCGATCTCCTATGCGAGTTTTTGGAATTCTGTGTATATATTTAGTTTCGTAGTAAACAAAGTCTTCGGAGGTATTTGTTTTCTTTGTGGGAGTTTTCTCCATCGAGGGGGAGTTTTTTCGTTTGGTAGCCATCCTTTCAACAATGGCTCAATCACAACAGGTCATTGAGGGTAGTGTCGTTCTACCACTCGTAATTCGGTTCCTCGTTGAGTAGTTCTCCAAAGAGTGCTTCTTCTTCGCCAGGCATAACCTCTTTCTGATAATGTTCCTCAACTTCGTAAATAGTGGGTAAGGTATCCAGTACTCATCCTATGATTGTTGGTACATTCCTATCGTGATGTTCGCAGTAGCAAGTTTCCCACTCATTGCAACCAACGTGCATACCCTTGTATTTTGTCCAGGAACCTCCGAATATGGGTTCATCAATGGCCAGGCCTCCCTGGTGTCGAGCTGCTTCTGTGCAGTACTAATTTCAAGGGTATGGCGAATCAGGTTGATCCCAGAAAATTGACTCAAGGGGATCTTGTGGTTCAAATAGTATCTCGTCGATACTTGCAAATACGTTGAGAGGTTCTGGTTCCAACAGGTGGTACAGTTGTCCTGCAAAGTCGAAGAAATTGGTTCTGCTACGGCAGTTGGTATCGCATGGTGTCATTGTAAAGTTTTTTCTGGGGGTGTTGGTGTCATGGTACTACTGCCAGCAGTTTCATCCCTATCAGAATCCTCAAGGTACCAACCGAATCTGATAAGAATAAAGGCTTTCTCTCGCCTAATCTCTGTATCCTTCACTCCATCTCGATATTTACTATTAATCCAAACTATCCTGTTCCTCCCATCGGTTTGCGGCTTTGTCCAAATCCTCCTGTTCATTACTATCGGCGGATTCTGAACCGGATGGTATTTCTCCATTCAAGGTTTCTTCTACTTTCTCTGCTTCTTCTATCACAAAGTCGTCCATTTCGTCGTCCAACTGGTCGTATACCCTGACATTCATCTTTTTGTATACTTTGGGGTGGCCAAAGTCAGCGGTTCCTTTAGACAATTTGATATCCCAAATGCATGACATTGTGTTATAATTCCTTTTTCGATCGGCAGGCCATGTACAGCACTGACATTCTTTTGCTGCTCTCCATCTTGCCAGTTCTCCGCCATCAATTCCATCAGTCAACTGACGAAACATCTTTCCTTCAGCATTCATTAAAGGGTTTAGTTTAGATAAACCCCTATTGTTATTCATTTGTCCCTGAGCGCTCTTTTGTTCGAAACGTTGTCATTGTCTTTGGAATCTGGAGCCAAGACCTGTGGGTTTTTGAATCTTTCCCCTGTCTTTGTTGATGTGTCCAGAGCTATCCTCCGTACTTCTAGATTTTCCCATAAATCCGAAGTTTCTTTCTGTTGCTTGCCAGACTTCAACATTCTTTCCGGCATTAATGATGATTTCGCGGAGTTCATCGTCTGTCTTATCTGCTGGGTTGATAAGACTGAGCTGTTTGAAGACTTGTGGTGGTAGTGTACTCATTAGCATAGTCCGATATGCTACTCCCACAATCTTAGTCTTTGCGTTCAGGATATCGAACTCCATAATCATGTCCTGAATATTACCGCCGTACTTGAGTTCCGTTATGACCTTTATATGCCATTTGCTATTGATGTTTGTTGTGGAAACGAGCGTTAATAGCGGCGCAGTATACTGACCAACTCTGCTCATGTTTGCCTGTTTGGACCTCTGCTTCCCACTGCATGTATTAGGCCAAAGCATGCTCTTCCAATCGACCCCGTACGTACTGCATTTGAAGACCTGGTCGAGTGAAGAGGTGTGGCTGATGGCCGATAAATGCCTCCATGCTCATCCACCATACATAGAAATCTTCGCAAGCCTTCCCCTTGTACTTCGCTGGATCTGACAATTTTAACCTTGAGTTCCTCTGTTTCTCAGGACGCTGAGTATTACTACGCTCCCGTCGGTGTGATCCATATCTGGATACGTGTGAAGATCCTGGTGGTGGAGATGGTGGTGGATCGTCTCTCATACCCTCTGGTGGTGGTGGATCTTCCGATCCGCCAGCTGGTGCAGTACCCTCTAGAGGTGGTATCTCGGCTAGTCCAATATCTGTTCCCGAGCCTTCCCTTAAGCCGAAGACTTCTGCCACGTCTGAGTCGTCAATTGGTGACACACTTCTATTGCGTTCTTCAGTTTGTTATTGCCATTGCTGCATCTACGTTCTCCGATTCGGGTGAATTGGCATTGAGTCTGAGACCTTAGCCTTCTTGAACACCGGGGTGAGTCCGGTATATTATTTCTTGAGCTGGCTGAACCTTGTCTCTAACAGCTTGAAGTCTGCCCAAGAGGGAACCTGATCTTTCACAATCTTTTCCAATCTGGCGATCTTTTCTTGCTAGGTCTTTATTGTCGATGTTCAGGCTGCAAACCTTGCAATCAGTGTCTTAATTTGATGTTCGCACGACTCAATACGCCCATGCAAGATTCTAAACTCCTCTGTGGCTTCTACAATGACCGCATCATTCTGCTGTTGGAGACTGTTTATTCCGGTTCTCATTTCCCTCAATACTGTGTTCAGTATCTGTATCTGCTCTTCGTATCGCTCTACAGCCTGCTATCCTACAGTCTTGTCTGTTTCCACCTGCTGACTGAAGAGTTGACAGCCTAGTCGAATGTCTTCGAATTCCTCCTCGATTGCTTCCTTCTCACTGTTGCCTGCCTCGTTAAGACGTTGCATTTCCTGGTCTCGGCGGTTGACCTGTGTTTGCACCGTATCGATCATTTCTTTATCCTCGTCTGATCCTATCTGCCCTCTGGAGTCCAAGTACTGCCTCTGCGATTGCTCGTACTGTTCTTGCAGTTTCTTCACCCACCCTGGCAAGGGCTTCGAGGGCTGTGTGGACTTGCTCACTCCAGACAGTGTTGGTGCCAACTGGTCCGCTCCGAATGTCAATCAGTATCTGTGACTGACCATTGTGAAGCTGTCGAGAAGGGAATGTAAAAGGTACTGTAGGGTGAGATTGATTCTGATTTTGTCTCTGTAACCCCCTTAAGTGATTGCAGCGTGTACACCATCTATTACAGCTGGCGTAACAATATGTTGCACACGTATGGTGTACTGTCCGAGTTCCGTCTGAGTATCCACGGTGTCTCACGGAACAGGCACTAAAGTTGCAGACCTCGCAAAGTCTCGTTGTCATAAACACCTTTTGGATGTGTCCAAAATATTATACTGTTACGGGAATACTTAGAGCTGAAGTATAGCCACCTACTCCTCAGAAGTCGTATGTATCTTGGAGGTACTCTTCATATTCGTCATAATCGGACCAGCCTTCGTAGTTGTCGACTGGAAGGTTGTAATATTCAGATGGGAGTTCACGGGTATAAAACTAATCAAAGTATTAGTACTCAATATCGTACGTGTGGATAAAGATACTTGCAAGATGAAAGTCATAAGGGGTAATTGCTCGCTCGTAAAGTGTGTGTGTATAAAGAACAATACAATCAAGGTCACGAATAAAGCTCATGAGGATATTCTTAGAGTAGAAAACATAATAATATTTTAGGTTCTTGTCTGCTGGTGTGTTCTGACTGTGGATTGCTGCTAGTGATTGCTATTTTACTTTGCTGGTGCAAAGGCAGTTCTTTTATAGAGCGAATTACTCATTTTGTCTCTATGACTTCGGCATTGATACTAAGACAGCTATTGCCTCTGAACATTAGGCTGGTACTCGATCTCAGTAGATTGCCAGTCTTTTCCATTTGACTTTCGGTACTTTCTAAAGTGTGAGGTATCTCTGTAGATGATCCTCCTGCCGCCAGGTTTTGCCATGTAACACTTAAGTCCGTTTGCTTTTCTTCTGATCTGTATGCCTTACACAGAAAACAGGTTTCAGCAACGAAAGCTGACCCGTTCATCAAACCATCACTTCCTCTTAGATCTCTCAACTCAATGCTAAATCAGATAGTAGGTTGCAGGGATATGTTTACCCTCATAGACTTGCATCGGCGACCAGCCACTGCTATACCATGTATCACACCTCCTATGTCAACATCTTTTACTCCCATTGCAGGGCTGCGTCTTATGTCGGACCAGACCATCTGCCATCTGCCATTATTTGGGAAGTCGACCCACACACAAGTTCTCAACAGGTAGATTTAACTACCAGGGCATAGTTAACATATGGAGTCCCTAGACTGTATAATTATCCCCATAGTAAAGTTCCGCTTCTAGAACTCTGATATGTGTCTGCCGGAGAGTGTAGAGGCGTACCCCCCTCTAGCTAGCTGCCCCATATTGCTGATAAAGTAAAGTAGTTATGGTCGAAACAATCATGTACAGCTGATCTGAGAGTCCTCGCAATGGCGTAATTATACGTCAGCAACCTATGACGTTCCTAACTATCGGGGGCCTAGGCATATAGTAGGATACCACCCTAAGTGTTTGGAACTGATACATCTGCCAGCTAAGTATCATGACTATCCCTGTTCAATCAAGAAGGTACATTGCCCTTGTACGGGTTAATCATTCCGCTTTGTCTGGGCTTGGTATTGGATAGGCCTGTATATCGCGTAGGACTTCGTCACTCAGAGGATGGGATAAACCGCAGGTGTGACATCGACCAGCCACAGTGACAGGTGGCTGAACATGGATTACCATGGATATCCTCCGTACCTCGTACACCTGCTAAGGGAAAACTCCGAATACATTGTTCATGATCAGAGGATACACATTACTTGCACTCATTGCATTTGGCTTTTGCTTCCAGTATATGTTCAGGAATACCTTCAAGAGCTTTGGCCTTATCACTATGACTATATTTCGGACCCTTTTTCTCATTTTGCGATTTCTTAGAATCAGAACCTTTGTCTTTTTCATGGTTCTTTTGTTGATTATTTTCCTTTTCATGGTATTCATCTCTCTTCTGCTTATTTCCCTTCTTACCTTGAGAGTTGTCACGAGTTAAGTGAGAGGAATTCTCCTCTGCCACATAATTCTCATACGATTCACCCACTTACCTCATTAACTCAATAAAGGCTGTATTATCTTGAGGTGATATCTCAACAGTTGATATCTGATCCAATATATTGTGAAGTATTTCTTGTTTAAAGAAATAAATATAGAATGTTCTGTTAATATATACTCAGATGTTGAGGGTATCCATCTTTGACCGGTAGTCCTCAACAATTCCAGAGTCCTTCATATAATTCATCCTACACTGGAAGTTGTCTTTCTCTTGCTTATGAATGAACCTTCCTTCCATAGTACTAGTGAATGACTTTCAGATATAGATCTGGAAGAACTTCTTCACATTCTCTTTGCGGTTATCATAGGTAGCAAGTCTGTTCTCTTCGGATAACTGACCAACTCAGATGAATTTGTTGATATCATTGTGAAATTCATCATTGTAATTCTGCAGATAAAGTTCTAGTGATCAAATTCACCTTCGATATATTTCTTTCCAGTCCTTCTTATCTCCATTATACTTCTGTGGCATATCAATGTTACCTTTGTTACAGATCCTTGCATGTACAGAAGGGTTGTAAGGTAGCATGTCACAATCTGAGCTGCCTGAGTATGGTAGAGATATTTGGCATGGATGTATACGTTCTGTATTGCTTCTTCTCCCACTTCTTCCACCTCCTCGTCCTCAACATCCTCAACCTCCACCACCTTATCCACCTCTTCCACCAACTCCTTTTTCATCGTTGGAGTCAGAGGAGCTAGAGTCTGAACCAGAACCTCCTGATTGCAATGGGACTACCACAGGATCTGACATAAGGGCTTCTCTGATGCAATATCCTTAACCCTTGATCTCTATACAGTAACAATAGTGTAACTCTTTATCACTTGATTTGGTATCTTCTTCTTGATATCCAAGGACAGATTTCATAAGACACATGACAGATTTCTTGGTGGATTCTTTTGACAGACTTGTCATGAGAGTTCTTGCAAATACTCAGAATTTGTTCTACATGTTCACTTTGAGTCTTCCTTATATCACTTTCTCTCTACTTGTTCTCAGCATCAGTCAATTTCTTGAGTTCAGTTCTCTTAGCATCTTCATTGGCTTTTTTCTAGAGTTTACGATATCTCTTGGCTTCATCGTTGAAATTGTGATTGATGCAGCTAAGTTTATCGGACTGACTGTGCACTTCGAGAGCAAATATTTCCTGTGCTCTTCCTCTCTTTTCCGAAATATCCAAAAGGGAGGATTAAGCTACTTGTTAGCATTGCATTTACTTTACATGAGTCAGGCGTAATGTATTATACACTTCATAGCAATATGCATTCGCAATGGCCATGGCAGCACTAATGTTTGCTGTAACTGCCTGGAACTTGATGATAATATCTGTGTGATGTTCAATCTGTACCCTTTACAGACTGTCAATACCTGATACCACAGTATTGTAGATTTCGTTTTGTCTAAATACTAGGTCCTTGCATACCATAATTCACTCTGGTAGAGTATAGCTGACTTTGAAATTGGTTGTTTGGGTCTGCATAATAACCACATCCAATCATTGCGATTCTGTCTTGATGATGTGGATCAAAATAACTACCTACTCAGGCATATCATTTTGTATAATAGGCTCGAATCAGACCATATACCTTCCCCTATCTCCTGCTGCTATCAATATGTTTTCGTTTTATACTAATCACACTACTTTCTCCATCATAGTGTCTAACTCATCAGCTGTCATTGTTCAAAGTATGATAAAGATCTGTCTCTGAGAGGTCCTAGTGTAAAAGCTCGAAGTTCCAACAAAGAGGACAAAGTCAAGATCCTAAGCAATAAGAAGTCTAGCACCAGTCTCTAGTTGAAACTGCCAAGACAGCTCATAGTCTGGTACATAGGGCATTCACAAATCCAAAAGAATGAAGGTTGCGATCAGGGCAAGCAAGATAAGTATCTTTAGGTACGGGAGGAATTGATGTCTATAAAGGTGTACACTGTAGAGGAGTTCTGTCTCCTATTGATAGATATCGATAGCTGAGGCTAATTGGATGTAGTGTTCTTTGTATAGAAGCTCACAGTGAGAGCTTCCTTCAGGGAGGGAATTCTTTTCTCAGCTGATGTGGATGTTGAAGTCTGGATTGTAGTACTAGCACACTTAATGTGAGATGTAGCAGCTAATATTCAGAATATAATAGTGCATTCAGAGAGGTAAAGCGTCAAGAACCTTTGACTGCTTAGAGGGTAGAAAGATAGCTTCAACAGATGTGTTTCTTTGCAAACAATATAATATAACACTGAGAGCGTGACTACAAGTCTTATCAGTTCAAGTAGTATTCTGACTGCTTTGAGGACTTGCAAACAATGAAAGTTTTGAACATTCACTCAGGATGTAACAATCACTAGTAATGAAATACAAAGATGTTTTCCTTTGCAATTGTATATGGTCAAGGTTTGTTCTTCCCACCAAGAACTTACCCTTTTATTGTGAGAAATTTCAGAGGTTTTTATATCTCTATTTTCTCGCTGTAACAATTACTTCTATTTACGCTTTTCCAATGAAGTTTTCTACCTGACTACTCTTCACACCAATGCCCTCATAGACAATCTATCCTCTATCTTGTAGCAGACTCTCCCCTATCTTTCCACTATGATGTCCTACTTGGATGAATAGAGTCCCTACTGAAATCAGTCCTTCAAACTGCTGTAGTTCAGACCTGTAGTATCGTTTCGATCGATTACTTTTCTGGCAAATGGTATAGACTAAATCGTAATAGGGATGATTGTAAGCAGTGGACAACTGTACATTCATCAAAGGCCTTGTCAGCTATAATGTCAACTAAGGTACTTTTCTATATTCAGCCTTTTAGCTGCCTTTGTAATTTTGATGGTATGAGCGGACTGAATATCATTCTAGTAACGACCTGTAACACTGGGAGCGTCACCTCAGAGTTATCAGTACAAGTAGTATCCTTACTGCTTTCGGGACTTGCTTGCGATGGAAGTTATGAAGATTCGCTCAAGATGTGAAAGTCACTAAGAAGATTCAAGACAAAGATGTTTGGTTTTCAATACGTATATTGTTAAGGCTTGTTCTCCTCGTCAAGAAGCTTGCCCTTCTACCTCAAAGATTCTAGAGGTCTTTATACCTCTATCCTCTCACTCTAACAATTACTTCTATCTACGTTTTTCTCATGAGCTCATCTACCTAACCATCCCTTCGCTCCAATGCCCTTCCTGCCCTTCAGTGCTCTTTCGGACCTTCAGTATCTTTCCGCTCAGATCTTTAACTCAGACGAATAGATCCCCTACTGACATCAGTCCTTCAGACTTCTGTGGTCCGGACCTATCGTATCCTTTCGATGTCTTTGCTTCCAGGCAAATGGTATCCTTTCAATAGTGAAGGACATAAGAGGCTTCGTCAGCTATGCTGCAAACGTAGGTGCTTTCGTATCTACAGCCTCTCAGCTGCCTTCGCACTATCGATGGCATGAGCTGGCAGGGCATCGTCAGAATAACCACCTTTAACTCCTTATCAGTGGTGTGGTTGACTGCATGACAGCTCATCTGATTTCATTGGGTAAGAGTGATATCTTGTGTAGTTTCGATGACATCCAGAGATGGCGCTTATACTATCCCGATGCGGCAATCATCGAGTGATCGTAGGTGACTCCGTTCCAATGGCCTTTGATGATGTACAACATGTGCGGTGTAACACTACCCCCCTCCTTATAGAGTTCATCTCTGAACGATCATACTAATCTGGTTTTTGTTGTCTTTGGTAAAAATGACCTCTTGTGTCCAAAACCCAAAGTTCCTCCTTTCTTTCTTGATAAAAATATGACCCCTTGTACCCAAAAACCAATTCCTTTTCCTAGGTTTCTTGCTAGCCATTAAAAACCCTTCGTGGGGAAATGGTACTAGTACAATCTCTTGTCCTCAGCTGCCTGGGGATTCCGCTTATAATAGTGCTTCAATAACTCCTTCTTATTGAAGTTCTAATAAGGCTCCTCAGTCCAATCTGCTTCGTCTGGATACCCCTTCCACTTGACCAGATATAGCACCTTCTTTCGTTCCTTGCTATACTGGCTGCCCATGATATCTTCCACCTTATAGCCTGTTTCGTATTCGTAGCCTTGTACATCATAACCTAGTTCGTTTCCTTTGCTGATGGCGAGTTCAGGTGTAGGTCTGATGGGAACAGTGGCTGTTCGATAGGGTTCAATGAGAGAGACATGGAAAGCATTATGGATTCGCCAGCACTTAGGCAATTCAAGTTTTAATGCGGTGGGTGAGAGTACTTTTAGCACCTTGAAAGGACCATGTAGCTTCGCATCTAGCTTTCTGGATGGACGTCTGGGCTTATGGTTCTTTCCATTTAGCATTACTAGATCACCAACCGAATGCTTCGGAGGTTCCTTAGCACGCTTATCATGGTACCTCCCCATTGTCTCTTGTACCTTTTCTAAACCCTTTCGACATAGGTTATGCACTCTTGATATCCAATGAATATAATTTCTTGATGCCGGATTCTTTGCCTCTGCTTCAACAGGCCAATTCGTTCGAGGATCGAACCCATAATTGGCAAAGAAAGGTGACATACCAGTTGCGGTGGTGAGTGAGTTGTTGTAGGCATACTCTGCCATTGGCAACATCTCAGACCAGTTGTCCTGTTCGTAGTTGCAGTAGTTCTTCAGGTAGTATTCTAGCGTCTGGTTTACTCTCTCCGTTTGACCAACAGTCTGTGGATGAAATGGTGAAGACATCTTCAACTGTATATCGAGAGCTTCCACCAACGAAGACCAGAATGCAGATGTAAACCTGGAATCTCTGTCTGATTCAATGTTCGATGGCAGACCATGGAATCTCCATACTTCTTTCAGGAAGATCTTGACCAGATCTGTGGCTTTCTTCTCGCCATCCTTCAGTGGTATAAAGTGTGTCATCTTTGTGAACCTGTCAATGATAATCCAGACCGATGAACAACCATCAGATACAGTTAAATGTATGATGAAATCCATAGAGATTGAGTCCCATGGATGGTATGCTAATTCGAGAGGTTGTAGGAGTCCATAGCAAGCGTGGCGAGCTGCTTTGTTCCTTTGCCATTCAGGGCATGAGCAGACGTAGTCTTCTATAAATTTCTCCATCTCTGGCCAGAAGATGTTCCTTCAAACTAACTCAATTGTCTTGTCCTGTCCCATATGTCCTGCTACATTGGAATCATGCTCTGCTTCGAGTATTTGCTTTCGTAACTGTAGGTCGTCTGGAATCCACAATCTGCCTTTATAATAAAGGGCTTCGTTCTCGAAAAAGATGTCAGGGCTTGGGCTTCCTTCCATTGCTCTAATGTACTCTTCCTGCCATGCAGTATCGTTATTTGCAGTGCTTACCACTGCTTCTAATAACCAAGAATTGAACTTGACTACTGGGATTGACCTCAACTTAGCAGAAAAAATCATTAACTGTTCGCCTCATAGCTTCGCTGCTGTCACCTGAACTGTTTCCCCTTCAGATGTTACCAACTGATCAGGTCTTAAAACGCGGTGTATTGGTTGATTTTCGTTTTCTTCGATACTACCTCCCCCCTTTTTAGGCCGGTACTCTGAATGCCTGAATAACGAATCTGGTTTCCTATTTGCACTGCCTAGTCAGTAGAATATCTTGAAATCATAATCAGCTAGTTCCTGTACCAATTGGGCCTGTCTTCGATTCAATATGTTAGTAATGGTGAAATACTCAAGATTCTTGTGATCGGTAAATACACTGATTTGATGGGCTGCACCTTCGAGATAACGTCTCTATTCCTTAAAGATAGATTCTATTGCTAGCATCTCCTTATCATGGATTTCATAGTTAACCTCTGCCTTGTCCATCTTGCAGGAGTGATAGGCCACAGGGTGTAATCGTCCATCAATCACTTGGAAAAGGACAGTGCCGATGGAGAAGTCGCTGGCATCAGTGTCAATGATCACAGGATGTTCAGGTTCAAAGTGACGAAGGATTTGTATCTCAGTGAAACACTTCTTTAACAGATTGAAAGCCTGTTGACAGCATGGGTTTGCCTTCCAATCGAACTGTTCACCAGTTTGTTTGGTAAAGTCTGTCAATGGTCTGCAGATTCTCGAAATGTCTTTTATGAAGCGTCTGTAAAAATTGACAAATCCTATGAATGACTGAATGTCTTTGACTGAGTCTGGCATGTTCCAACTCAGGATAGTATCAACCTTGTCCTCTGCCATGCTGACACCTTCTCCTGATATAATATAACCAAGGAATTCAACTTGTTTCTGATGCCATTCACACTTATATGGTGCTATAGTCAAGTTGTTTTCCTGTAATCTTCGAAGGACTTCTCTTGTCAATCATACATGCTCTTCTGCATCTTTGGTATAGATGAGGATATCATGTATATAAACCACAACTCCATGATCGATTAGATCTCTCAGGATCTCGTTCATCATATCTTGGAATGAGGCTGGTGCATTTGCCAATCCAAAGGGCATAACCAAGTATTGATAGTGTCCATATCTCGTAAGAAATGCTGTTTTCCATTTGTCACCAGGCTTTATTCGAATGAGATTGTAATCAGCCTTCAGGTCAATCTTCGTGAAAAGATTTGAGCCAGTAACTCTGTCCCTAAGATCGCTCATAAGTCGCGAAGGATATCGATTCATAATTGTGATGCGGTTGAGTCCTCTGTAATCCACACACAACCTTAAACCCCTTCCATGAGGCTTTGGGACCAAGAGTATTTGTGCTCCTGCTGGTGAATTGCTTGGACGAATCTTGCCAGAATCGAGCATTTCCTTTAGATACTCCTTAAGGATCAAAAGTTCTTTTTCAGAAAGAGTATAGATGGGACTCCATGGAGGTTGCTCTCCATCTTTCAAGTCTATTGCATGATCATATGATCTATGTGGTGGTAGAGCGTTGGCAGTTTCTCCATTATAAACTGAATGAAAGTCTCGATACTGCCATAGAATACACTCGACCCAATCGATCTCCATTTCACCTGCTGCATTGATATGTATAGATCTAATTACTCCGATCCAATGTGGATCAGTACCAAATTTGAGGATGCTATCATCATATTCAATCGAGAAGGAGCTGACTGCTGCCTGTGTTCAATGCTGATGGCAATGCTTCGATGTAAATTGGAGCTTGTCACCTTCTTCAGTGATTTCTCTGAGTGCTCCATGCTTGACGATCTACCAATAAGGTTACATGATATCAGTTGCTGACTCCATAGGTCCGATTTCGAAGGTTTCTTTGGTATAATGGCTTTCGTACCGAAGAGTAACTGGGAAGGTATACTGCCATCCAGCTCCTTCTACAATCTCGCCATTGAAGTTCTCAACTGACTTTAGTTCTGTTCAAGTAACCAATGGAACCCCATTAGTTTCGGTCCACTGTTTTGACATCATAGGTATATCACACCCTGTATCCAAAAGGACTCTAATCAGGACGTTCTTCTTGTCCTTGAATGATGCAAACATGCGTACTGTGAGTCTTGAACCAGTTTTTGGTTCTGGAGGTAACTGCTTCGCTTTCTTGAGTTGAGGTTGAGGTGCTTTGGCCGAGGCCTTGCGTTTTCTGTCTTTTCGTATAGAAACCATGATGAACTGCCTTTCGACACAGTTCCAGCCGCAAAGGGTTATGGTTCAAGTGGTGTTTATATGTGTAGAGGTGTTTTATGATTGTTTCGATAATGTGATAGTCATATGTTTGCACTTGGATACTATATGACCATCATATTTCGAGTACTGAACTTATCCTCAGGTATCTTTTTATGTAGAAAGAAATCGTTTCTCATTATAACTAAACTCGAGATATTATAGTTTGTGGGTGTCTATACCCGAAAGGAAAGATCGTAATCCTAAACCTAAGAAAAGACATAAGAAACCCAGTATCTCTCAATCGTCAATTTCCATACCATCAGAATCTACCTCATACAGCCTCTTCGAGGGTGCGTGAGTTGCAGATGCTGTAATACTGTCAGCCAAGTTCCTTGGTCTGACCTTCGAACTGGAGGCTGTAGTCTCCTGCTTTGGAGCTTCCTCCTTATCCTTGGGCTTCTTGTTCTTTTTGCTAGACGAAGCCTTGATGGGATTCTTGCAGAAGTACCATCGATCATGTTCAGAGGATCCACAACTCTTGCATTCGTTGCGATTAGCTCTTGCTTCTAGCAAACTTTCAGGAATACCCTTAAGGGCTTCAGCCTTATCAGAGTGAATAGGCTTTGGTCCCTTCTTCTCTGTTCGAGGTTTCTTGGGGTCAGAACCTTTGTCCTTCTCTGGCTTCTTTTCTTGGTTCTTATCTTGCCCCTAATTCTCATCTCTCTTTCGCTTGTTTTCCTTCTTGCCTTGGGAGTTGTCACGATTTTGATGAGACCTATTCTTCTCTGCCAACCGATCATCGTAAGATATACCCACTCACCTCATTAATTCGATGAAGGCTGTATCATCTTTGGGTGGTACCTCTGCAGTTGGCATTTGATCCAGAATTTCCTCGTTCATTCCTTGTTTAAGGGAATGGATATAAGAGGTTCCGCTGAGACATACTCGAAAGTTGAGGGTTTCCATCTTCATCAGGTAGTCCTCAATATCTCCAGTGGACTTCAGATCATTCATCTTTCGCAGGGACTTCTCTTCCTCTTGCTTGTCAATGAATCTTTCTTCCATTGTACAGGTGAAAGTCTTCCAGTTATCAACCTGGAAGAACTTTTTCACGTCTTCTTCACGGTTATCATACCAGGCTAGGGCTTTGCCTTCCAATAGGCCTCCCACCCATATGATCATGTCAATATCATCGTGGAATTCGTCGCAGAAGTACTGTAGATAACGTTCCACTGATCGAATCCCCCTTTGATAGATTTCCTTGGGATCCTTCTTATCTCCCTTGAAGACTAGAGGCATTTTTATTTTGCCTTTCTTGGAGGATCTGGCTGGTAGGCGAGGATTGGGAGGTGGCATACTATAATGTCTGCTGCCAGAAGGAGGTAGGAGTATTTGACTTGGATGTAAACTTCCTGCATTGCTTCCTCCGCTTCCGCCCCCTCCTCCTCCTCCTCCTCCTCTTCCATCTCCGCTGCCTCCTCCTCCACCACCTCCTTCTCCTCCACCTCCACCTCCACCACTTCCTCCGCTTTCTCCACCACCACCACCACCTTCACCTCCTTCTTCATCTTCAGAGCCAGAGAGGCCAGTTTCCGAACCAGAACCTTCTTGTAGTAGTGGGCTCCCTCAGGGTCCAGAGTAATAGCTTCTTTAAGCCAATAATCTTCTCCTTCGGTACCTATACAGTAATGAAGGTGGAACCCATTATCACATGGTTTGATATCACCTTCTTGATGTCCAAGGACAGATCTAGCTGGGGACTTGATGGATTTCTTGGTGGTTTCGTCCGATAGCCTAGTGATAAGGGTCCTTGTGAATTCGCGGAATTCTTTCTCCATGTCCTTTCGAGTCTTCTTTATATCGCTTTCTCTCTGCTTCTTCTCAGCGTCAGCCTTCTTCTTGAGCTCGGTGACCCTCTTGGCCTCTTCGTTGGCCTTTCATTTGACACTGGTAAGTTCTTCTGACTGTGTATGTACTTGGAGAGTGAGCCTCCCCTGGGTCTGTACCCTCTTTTCCAATATACCAGAGATAGAGGTTCACGCTACCGATGAGGCATGTATCTGCTTCCCAAGGGCCAGACGTAGTTCCTCATAAGCTTTGGAAGACTGTACCTTCGCAATGGCAATTGCAGTGCTGACATTGGCCACGAATACTTGGGACTGGATAACGATGTCTGAGTAATGTTTCAGCTGCGCCAATTGCAAGTTATCAACTCCTGAGGCCACAGCATCGTAGATTTTGTTTTGCCTAAATACTAGGGCTTCATATGCTCTGACCAACTCAGGCAATACTTCTCAAATCTTGATGTTGCTTCCTTGAGTCTGAGTAATCAATGCCTCCATTCAGTTTAATTCTGCTTCGATGCTGTTTATCAGAGAGACTACCCATTCAGGGATATCATTCCGTACAATGGGTTCATAATGAACCACTTCTTTCCCCTTATCACCTGCCACTACACATGCACTTTCCCTTCGAACCAATGTCACTGCCTCCTCCATCATCGTATCAGACCCAGTATCTGTCATTGCTCAGAGTATGATCCAAACTTGCCCTCGAAAGATCCTGCTATAGAAGTTCCAAGTTCTGAAGAAGGGAGCTAAATCGAGATCCCAATCAACAAAGAACCTAGCACCACTCTCCTGTTGTAACTGTAATGAAGGTTTGTAGTCTGATGAATGGGGCATTCACAGATCTGGGAGGACAATGGTTCCGATCAAGGCTAGCAAGATGACTATCCTAAGGTATGTGAGGGATTGCTGATTTCGGAGGTGTGCACGGTATAATACTTCGATTTTCGATCGATGAATGGTAACTGCCAATGTTAACTGGATGTAGTCTTCTTCACGCACCAGCTCACAGTGGTAGCTTCCCTTAGGGAGAGAAGTCTTTTCCCAGATGGTAATAAGATCGAAATCTGGTTCGTGATACCAGCACTCTCCCTGTGAGATGTGGCAGCCAATATCTGGAATATAAAAGCGCATAAGCGTCAAGAACCTTTGACTGCTTGGAGGGTAGAAAGATAGCTTCAACAGAAGTGTTTCTTTGCTAACAATATAATGTAACACCAGAAGCATCACCTCAGTATTACCAGTACAAGTAGTATCCTTACTGCTTTCAGGACTTGCTTGCGATGGAAGTTATGAAGATTCGCTGACAATGTGAAAGTCACTAAGAAGATTCAAGACAAAGATATTTGGCTTTCAATGCGTATATTGTTAAGGCTTGTTCTCCTCATCAAGAAGCTTGCCCTTCTACCTTCAAAGATTCTAGAGGTCTTTATACTTCTAACCTCTCGCTCTAACAATTACTTCTATCTACGCTTTTCTGATGAGCTCCTCTACCTAATCTTCCCTTCGCTCCAATGCTCTTCCTGCCCTTCAGTGCTCTTTCGGACCTTCCGTATCTTTCCACTCAGATCTTTAACTCAGACAAATAGATACCCTACTGACAGCAGTCCTTCAGACTTCTGTGGTCCGGACCTATCGTATCCTTCCAATCTCTTTGTTTCCAGACGAATGGTATCCTTTCGATCGTGAGGGACATAAGAGGCTTCGTCAGCTATACTGCAAATGCAGGTGCTTTCGTATTTACAGCCTCTCAGCCGCCTTCATACTATCGATGGTATGAGCTGGCATGGTATCGTCCCAATAATCACCTTTAACTCCTTATCAGTGGTGTGGTTGACTGCATGACAGCTCATCTGATTTCATTGGGTGCGAGTGATATCTTGTGTAGTTTCGATGACGTCCAGGGATGGCACTTATACTATCCCGATTTGGCAATCATCGAGTGATCGTAGGTGACCCCGCTTCGATGACCTTTGGTGATGTATAACTTGTGAGGTGTATCACCATCTCCTATTTCTTGTCAGTATTGTCGTTGACTGTATAGGTGGTCATTTGACTTCATTGGATGTAATAAGGTAACTAGTGATATTTTGTGGAAATTTAAGAATGAACAGGGGAGGCACTGTTATCAGTCTGATCAAGTTATCAATTGAGTAATAATTGATTACACTGCTTTAAAGATACCTGATGATATACAACATGTGAGGTATAACATTTGGTGAACTAACATTATCATACAAGGATTTGAGTGTTTCCATAGTTCAGTAGTAACTTCTAGATTCCTTACATATTTCAGAAGAAAACTGTGAACAATCATATTGAGATACAATAACATGCAGGGATAACACATGTTCTATCCCAATTGTGTTATTTGACAATTGAGTGATCATCTATGATCTCACTTTGATGGTATGCTAACTCTGAGGTTCAATAAACTCTCAAAAAACTATTCAATTTGATATGTTTTCTCAGCAACTTCACCAATATTATAGATATTTTAAATTCGAAATTGGAATGTAAAAGAGCATTAACTATCATATATTTCATGTATGCATTACATTGTGATCAGAGTTACACTAAAATTACAAATAATTAATTTGTACAGGAGAAACTTTGACCCCAGCTAGCGGTGAGGCTCAGTGGGCACGAGCCCGATTGCTCTTTGTTAGTCGTGGACCCACGCCCCTAACAAGTAGGCTGAGACGTATGCATGATGTGTGAGGCTCTTCATAACGAATCTTGGCTGTATCCACACACTAAAAATTATCATTGGCGTCATCGTTATTCCTTCAAGACAATGATAATAACTTATTTATAGCACTCAAGTTTCTATCCCGTCCATCAATAATTTTTCACTATTCAACTCCCCTCATACGACATGTCACAGGACTGTTTCGTTGTTGAAAAAGTTCAGGTTTCTTCTATACATGCTGCGCCTCCACCTGTGTCTGAATATCCCGATACCTGTGCTCAAACAGCGGTGAAGGATATAGCATTTGGCTCGGTTAGTTACCTATTGTCTTCTTTTGTTATCGGTGACATGGGCTGATCATCATCAATTAAGCTGGCAGGCATGATTGGTAAAGTGTTTGAGTATCCATTCGACACAGTGAAGGCATGTAACTTAGATAGGTCTTGATCCCGAGACACACCTGATCAGTGCTCACATTCTCCACAGGTTAGATTACAGTCCCAGCCAGACGAACTACCGTTGCGGTACCGTGGCCCTATCGACTGTCTTGTCCAGGGCCTTAAACAAGATGGTCTCCTGGGGATGTATCGAGGAATATCTTCACCATTGATTGGTGCTGCGGCAGAGAATTCATGTTTGTTTTTTAGTGTAAACTTGATTACCTCGTCTTATTGTTTAACATACTCACTAATATGCAGTACAATCTCGCTCAAACCTTTAGCCGGCGGAACTTTTACCCAGATCTAGAGAAGACGGATCCACTTCCATTGGCAGCGCTCGTTATCTGCGGAGGTGCGAGTGGGTCGTTTGCATCATTCATCCTTACTCCTATTGAGCTCATCAAGTGCAAGATGCAGGTTCAGTCAGTGTGTACAGATGCAGCGAAAATACATAATGGTACATGGGCTCTCATTGGGGAAGTCTACAGGGCATATGGCTTGCGAGGATTGTGGAAAGGCCAAACTGGTACATTCGTTCGGGAAACTGGGGGTTCGGCATCTTGGTTTGGTACATATGAATATGTTTCGAGCGCAATCCGTCGAAGAAAAAGCAAACATACACTCTCTTCATGGGAGATGATGTTTTCTGGTGCAGCAGGTCAGATTTCCATTTCAAACCTACCCTCCGCTTGGTCTAATAATCTTAAGCGGGTGTAAGCTACAACCTTATTCTGTTTCCTGCCGACTCAATAAAATCGAGGATGCAAACACAAGCAATCGGCCAAGTCAATGAAAGTCCAAAAGGATTTTGGGAAGTTGGAATGGGAATATACAGAGCAGGAGGGGCGACTGCATTGTACCGAGGATGCGGTATCACGTGCTTTCGAAGCGCACCATCGTCTGCCATTATATTTTTGTGCTATGAGAAACTCAAGGATTGGTTTTGAACTTGATGTTCTACGTTATGGTGAGCAGTTCACACGGGATAGTCTATTACACAGGCAATTACTAGATCATCTAGACAGCACCTTCATAGCCCTTTCTTTTCTTCTTATCCTCTACCTGATCGATGTTATTAATTGGTACATCGGGGTATTTCTCCCCAATGTAACGCATGATATCACCACTGAGATCCCCTTGCAAAACAATCTCATCCTGACCGCTTGAACTCTTTATGACGCTTGCGCCACAGGCAAACTTTTTGCCGAAGTCTTTGGCTATCCTCTTGAGATCCAACCCAAAGAATTCCAGACCAGTAATAACGATCACGTGTTTTCTCTTTGTGCGCTCGACACGCTTCAAAACAACGCGTGAAGATGCTTTCTTCACTGCTTCTCTCTCAGCTTTTAGTTCCTCTTTTTCAGCACGCTTGGAGGCTGAGGCTTGCGCCTTGGTGGCCTTTTCTTGCGCAGTGGCGGATAGGTTGGACATTGCTGCTTCTACAGCCTCTGTCAAACGATTAGTATCTTTCGGATTGCATGAAGGAAAAAGTTGATCCAAACTGGTATTGTAGATAATGGGAACCAATTGTGACTGTGTGGTCTCAAGCCATTCACGGCATTTCTTAGCAGTCGAGGTGAATTCGCAGTACTTTATAGCATGAGTCGAGGTATTAATGTTTAAACTTATACCAGGTACACGAGTTGGCAAACCTCCAATGGCAGAGAGCATACTAGGAACCAATGGACTTGAGTGAGCAGCATCTTCATGACTAGCGAGTGACAATGTTTTACAACGGACCCACAAGGAGAATACCTTCACAGTAAAGCGTAACATTGAATCCGTCTGAGTCGTTCACAGCAATACTGGCCATGGTATTAGAGAAGATAGACGAAAAAGGTAAGTGGCAGAGAGGTGGTGTTGAAGATTGAGATTAGTAGCGAATTTCATACAGTCGACTTAGTAGATCGAGTCATCCCTTGGTCTGGGTTCAGGATAGCACCAATTTAGTGTGCGACCTTTGTCTCGCCACCAGACTCCCTCGCGTGACTTTAAGCCTAGTACCTCGTCAGAGTAGTGTCTGAATTAACTCGCCTCCACATTGTCGGAGCTTTCTTCAGATAATATATTGTATGAAGTGATCAGTATACTATGCAAATATAGGTAGAATATCACAGTGTTTCTTGAGTATTATTTTGCGAGCAAAGATCATTCTATGAAGATCTCAAATGTGATATTTTTCAAATAGGGCAGGATGAATTGTATCTTTCAAGCAATATTGAAAATCTTCGAGTATACACTCAACAAGTAACAGATAGCACAAGGAGTAAACATCATGACAACTTTGAAGAATATTTTAATACCATTATTATAGGTATGTTTAGGAGTGAAATGGTAAAGATTGATCAAAATTCACTCATGAGTTTAGTTTCTGAAGATATCTTATCTGAATATTGCAATCAATTATCTTTATACGAATATGAAAAAATATGTACCAAAAAGATACCTCTATAATATGGTTTACTAAAATTACTTTGCTGAATTCATAGTTCAATACAATTTTTTGGGAGGAAGGATATTGGGAAAGAGCTTACAAAAGACTAATAACACATAGAATTGGATAATATTGAAGATTATGACAATAGTGTGAAGAGTGGTATCAAATACAATACAGAAGACAATGAAACGTGGTGGTAAATAAGAAGATGTCAGAATACTACACTTATTCCTCGGATTGCAACAATCGATTACCAGATCGTTTGAGCTATAGCAATGAGCTCTCACTACCCTGAAATCACAGTGATGCAACTAATATATGGAATGATGATCTGAAACTTTGTAAAGCTATTTAATTGTATTATAGTAGTATTCTGGCAAGTTCTAGGAAATCTACTGCACTGAGGGAGTAATAAATAGAGCTGCTCTTGTAAGAGTATAATCCGCAGATTTGTACTTCAAAAAACTAGAAATATCAACCAAAATACTGTGACCTCGGAACCCTAATACCTCCTACCGACTTGTACCTCTCGAAGAGGATGGAGAAGCCATTGCTGGAGTACTTCTTTAATCAACAATATCTAATGACCATGAACAATTGAAACAACAGCGAATTACAGAAAATCACTCGCCTACCTCTGCGGACCTACAAATCCAATTCCTCACACCTCAGATCTTTCAGGACCCTTTTACCTTCTGCCCTATTATCTCAAGGTATCACTCACATGCTGCTTACAACACTCTGCCATCCAAGATCCATTATCAGTATATACTAGAACCCTTCGAGATGTTAAGTTAATTTTTGACAGAATCACTGTTGAAGGATATGGCAGCCTGTAATGGCAGCTGGCCTATGGCAGGGTAACTGCCCATCTGCCCAGTATATAGTCAGATCGTGCAAATGCCCTTGCACGCCATCGATAACCTTACCCATTCTATCTACCTCATTCTCAAATGCAAGTTTGCAACTGTATCAACACTTGTACAAGGCTGTATACAGACGTACGTCTTTATACTGTTATTGATCTTTAGTAATTGGATACGTTTCGCTCACGAGATTTCGTGAATTATCCCTTTTCGACATGTTATCTATCATCGAGAAGTAACACAAATACATGATATTTCTTTGACAAATGATACATGCGATCTACCCTCGAGATATTCTACTCATTGATGAGAGATTACCTCAAAATATTCTACAGGTCTCATTATCCCTTTTCTTTGACGCATCGCATCGAGCTCAACGTGAAGTCGAAAAGACGGAAGGAATCCGAACACAAAACAAGACCCAAAGATAAAACAACATCCAAAGACGATGTAAGATGAGCATCTCAGTTCAGTGTTTTGTGTATCTTTATGGTCCTGAGACTGCTCATTCGACTCGGGCTACTGCTACCACATGAACCGGCATTCATCTCCAATCGAGTCTTGATGGGCAGGTGGGATATCTGTGAAGGACAGTCGAAGGTCGAAGGGCAAGATCGAAGGGCAAAAGTTGGAGGGCAACCAAAAGTCGAAGGACGAAGTGAAGAGTAGTCGACGATAGTTAGTGTGATGACTGTACCTATGATCAGGATTTCAAGCAGACACAATCACAATCTTTGTTTGCACGGAAGTACACCTGAATCAGAAAACCAAGTGCACTTGACAAACACCTTCCTACGATCTGAGTGGAAGCTCTAAAGCGCACTTAACGATCACCTTTCTACGATCTGAGCGGAAGCTCTGAAGTGTATCTGATGATTACCTTCTTACGATCTGCAGTGCACTTGACAATTGTCATCCTTCGAACTCAGCGGAAGCTTTGAAGCGTACCTATGATTCGCTAGCATCTACAAATAGAGCTGCAAGCTCACCTACGGAGCGTGAGCATTGAATGGAAGTGCAACTACGCAGAACGATTATACAAGCACGGAAGTGCACTCATGAAGAAAGACTACTGATGGCACAAGCTTTGCAAGAGCTAAGTCCACATGATTGATATTGTAAGTTTGATCTGCTCTTGGATGCTCAAGAGTTAGATAATCTACGAACGACATATGATTGATAACGAGAACTTCGAATCGGTCAATGACTTCTGGCGGGACGCCAATTCACACCACTGAGCCTTCACTACGGAAGCTCTGGACGTATGGGCTTGGATGTGGATATGGAGCTTCATGCTGCTGAGCCATGAAAGTCATGGATTTGGAGATATGGAGATCTGGAGGTTACAGGGATCAATTGGACGTTTCCTTCTCTTCTCTTTGCTTATTGGATCTCGGCCCGGTACAAATGGTATCGGTACAGGTTTTACCACCTACCACTGGAGGTGGACTTTTTCCATGCGCTAGATCTACCGAAATGTCACCTTCAAGTGGTACCGATCAGCAGCAGGATTTATGAGGCCATACGAGGGCGTACGATCCTGGATTTGTTTCTTCTTGTATTGTTTCTTCTTCTCTTCATGTATGAGTATGCAGTCCAGGAGGTCTGCAGATAAACAGGGGGTTGATGTAATAGCAGCCGGCCTATGGCAGGATAACCACCTATCTGCCCAGTATATAATCAGCTTGTGCAAATGCTTTTGCACACCATCGATAATCTTGCCCATTGAATCTACCTCATTCTCGAATCCACATTTGCAATTGTATCTACACCTATATGAGGCTGTACACAGACATACGCCTTTACACAGCCCATAGCAATGCATATGCTGCTGCTAAACCCAGTGAATGACAGCTAAAGGGTCATAGGAGGTGGAAGGAGGTCTCCGTATCAGAACTAGAGATTTGGTTGGGGATTGTATTGTACGAGGGGGTACATAATTTCTCAGCAGTGAGGGACTACTGGAGGTAGGATGGACTGAATCCTATATATCCAATTTGCGAGAATATAGGCTAAACACAATTTGAGCAGATCAAAAGACACTTCCATGTATCCTCCCCCGATATCCCTAGGATTGCACTAACAAGAAGGTGACTATGGCACAACAAGGTCGACATAATTGTGGACCAACTTCAGGATACTTCCCAGCGATACCACATGCCTTTAACACATATTTCCTTTCATGAAGGTATGTTGAGATCCACTAGATGGTCCCCTGACACGTACAAGATGCCAAGCAAGACTATCAAACAAGGATTTAAGTTTCACTGCCTTGCTGACCATGGTTACCTCTGGGATTTCCATCCAACCTCAATCAAGATAGGCCTGATCCTGTTACATCAACCAATAGCTTGAGTGCCACAGGAGAAGTTATATATCACTCTTACAGAAGCTTCCAGTACTAGGTACTGGATAGTCTATCTGGATAACTTTGATACCACAGTTCTATTGTTGGGAAGATTGCATCATGATTTGCATATGGGGGCATATAGAACAGCATGCCCTTCTTCAGCTGAATTTCAATCAGAACTCATAATCCCAAAAAAGGATATTGGAAGATATAAGTACTATGCCTTGAATGTACTCGCTGTTAAGGACAGCCTGTTTGGCTACCTGATTGGCACACATTTATGGTTTGATTATGTACCAGTTACAATTCTCAGTACCTACATGACTTGGAATCTCAGCAAGAAAAACGCATAACATAGCCAGGAAAGAAGAGCACCAACGTAAAAAAGGGCCGGGAGGCCTTCTGTGATTTGCAGGAGAAAGTCATGATCATCTCTCTCTGCATTGATGACTACAATCACAATATAGGTGGTATAGATATAGCAGATCAACTATGTAGCTACTATGAAACTCAGCTCACCTCGTTTTGCACAGGATAGCCTATACTTTTTGGGTATATGATACCATGGTCATCGATACCTATTCCATCTATCGTGATATGCCTCAGAGTTTTCACACCATCACACATAAGGAGTTTCACCTGTAGTGTGTCTGAGAGTTAATCCTGACTGGGTTCAGATCAATTGTCATCTCACAAATTGCATGAGCCACTAGGGCCAAATCCACTCGGTCAAATATTAAAGAGGATACCTCCTTATCCCTAGACCGAAGCTGTCACTGTTTGTACCTTCCGGTCTATCTTGAGAAGGGAAAGCGATTGGGGTATGTACTTTGCAGCTGGAAGCAGAGAAATAGTCAAACAAAAAATACGAAATTTCAATCCAAAACCTAGTGGGTTTGTATCCAATGCAATTAGCCACTGTATCTCAATGATGAAAGGAATTGTTTTGTTGAGTTTTATTAGCTGTAAAGGGGTGGGGTGGGAGGTGGTGCAGGGAAAGGGGGAGGGGTAGTAGCTGGAGGGGGCAGATTGTGGAGGGACAGCTGGGTTTACAAAGCCACACCTGATGTAATTTACAATTCGTTTGCATAGAAAGTTATATTTGCTACTAGAGAAGACGTTATCAAAAGGAGAGCCTCTGGTGATCTTTTTTGGGGTGTGGTTCTGGTGGTTGCACAGGTGTACTGTTTGGCTGAGAACTGGTTACGATCCAGGGGATAGTTGTGATAGTAATATCAATATGAATGGTAATGAGATCACACACTAATAATGCTATTGCTGTAGGTTACTTTAAAATATACCTCAATATAATATCTTTTGAGATGACAGGATAATCAAAGGATGAGTATAGCCTCATAATCGAGAGTATGAATAGATACAGTAGCAAATCAGAATAGAATATAAGTGGTATTGATTGTATGTAAAATAATTGCAGGTGTGCAATTGCATTTACATGATATAGCTGTATACTGTATCATTAACTGGCTTTCATTGCAGATTAAGGGATATTATGATAAAACAGAAGGGTATTTGAGTTTACTGTATTGGATAATGAATAGGTCAGAATGGATATAGAATGTCTTCAATGCAGTTGTTTATTGATTTATTTATTTATTTATTATGAAGCATACAGCTCAAAGGCTATGGTCAGTGACTTACAATCAAATAATTCCAACAAGAATAATATATAAAATGGAACAAAGGAAAAACAGAAAATTTCTGGCTATGTAGCACTGCTCTGCAGCCTTCAGCCATCACTATTTTAGTTATAAAGAAAATGTTCATGAAATTCTAGTGGTTTGCAGTTCACTTTATATGATACTGTATTATCTTTCAGTCTTCTTTCTGATCCTGCATATTATGTGTAGTATTGGCAACAAAGCTGATCGGTTCGTGGTGCATCGAACCGACCAGGAATCCAGTTCAGGTTCGATCCAGGATTTGTCGAATTTAGTCAGTTTGTTTCAAAGCTATTCACAAACTATTTATGTTCAAACAAAAATTCGTAAGTGCATTCTTGTCCGATTGCCTTGATTGTTAGCGCATTCGAAGGGGCCCGATCGCAGCTACAAGTTGCGCTCAAATTCACGGCAGTCAGACAAGAACTCGATTACTTATTTTCGTTTGACGTTGTGGGCTGAAATTGTTGAGTGTGAGGTGAATGGCTTGGCAAGGATCTGCTTCACTCGAACCAAACCGGTTCATTAATAGTACGAACGTTCGACGGTTCGTTGCCAACACTAATTATGTCGGTTCTCCCACTGAAGTCCATCCTCCTCCTCCCTCAATATACTTCGTATCTGATACTCAAACAGGATGTCAGAAAATTAGTTGATAGAAAATATTGAAGATGAACAGGTAATTCAGGTATGTATATTTCAGCATATTTCAATTGAAATTTGTTAGGATATCTTGGGGCAGACTGAAAGGATAGTTTAGGATACTCTCCAATTCCAGATATGCTCAGCAATTCTGCAGAACATGTCAGCTACGATATTTTCATTAGATAGTCCACCCTTACCTATTGATTAGGCAAATTAGAATCAAGTGATATATATTAATATTTGGAGTATAATAGTTAGCAGGATTGAATTACCTGTGAGAGAATATTTAAGACACCTCCAGTCTATGCATCATTTTAGAAGAGGCTCAATCAGATCGAATTATGGGTATACAATATAATTCCAAATTGAATTGTTAAAATTGAATACTGGATTATGTTGAATATACTTAATTTAATATATGGTATGGAGTCTTTGGAAAACATCAAATAGAATTCATATGATTTGCAGGTGGAAGTTGCGAGTATTAGAGGTTTGGGAGTAGATAATTATAAAACTGGTATTCAAACGTATTTGATGATAGTAATCAATGAAATGACAGTTAATGGTTCTTCTATGATACATGAGATAATAGTATTTTATGTCGATGTCGATCTCAACATGTTGGATGTGATAATTGTCTTCACATATGGTGACCAACTAATAAATAAGAATCAGAAATCATCAAAAAACTATATATTTCAATATCTCATCAGGATCGGTTAGTTGATATGAGAAATAAATTGAATTGACAATCATTGATTATCATGGATAGATTTGAGTTCACAGTAACAAATCTAACTTCTTCCATATGTCAATAAGTATAATCACTTCTGTAAAGCATTACAACTGTAATTGAAATGGAAGCTGAGTATCAGATTATTTCGTACAATAGATTGTAACTCTAGACCAGTCAAATGATGATCAGAACAGTATCAATTTCTATACTTGTAATCATTTTATTTAGAATATCCTGCACAGGTTTGTTTCAATAGAATTATATGCAGTTGCTATAGTTATCTCTTGGAGCAAAACTGAAAAGTATGAAAATATTATAACTCAGATTTGGAAATGGGTAAACATAAAAGACTTCCAGATCTTGAGTGAAAACATTATCACATACGATATCTATATTCAAAGATATTAATACAGAGAATAATAGAAGCAGATAGTATCAAAATGGAATACGAGGAGTTGCGAAATACTATTGTCTTCCAAGATATAAAGTACACAGAATCAATTAGGTGATAGTTTTCATACGCAAGTCTGGCAGGATTGTATTCTTAAAGAAGCAGATTCTATAGAACGTTGATTTTGAATTGAACAATATTCTGCTGTGTATATAGTAAACATTGCTATAGGTTACTTTCTCCCAGTCAATATATCACAGCTAGGTCAAATAAAAATACAATAATCTCACGATAATGATGATATATTGATAACAATACAGTTGAAACAAATATGTACACTTACTATTGAAACAACAATTTAATTAGAGGTATCTATAAATGTCTAAATATCATTACTTTGATATATGAAATAATTCCATAAATTGTAATATTCATTCAAATGTAAATTCCAGTATGAATGGGTTACAAGAGCACATCAATATAAATCTGCACAATAGTGATAATTGTTGAGGTTCTGTACAATATTAGAAGCTCTATAGAGAGGTCTTCTCTCCAAATATAATTCTGATGAAAACGATCAATATTTCACTTTTCTAAGTCTAGGATATTATAATAAGATATTTACATTTTTCAAAGTCAAATAGCAAGATTGATATTGAAAGAATGATACAGTTATTATTACAGGAAAACAGATTGGAATATTTGACAACATGGACAATAGTAGAGGCTACTGAAATGAGATACCAATAATTGAAACTATAGATATATCAGATGTCAAAGATGATAAGGTGATATTCAGCAATTTTTTGCTCTATATTATCAGACATCAATTGATATCTCCACAGGTACTAAAAGTATCAGAGTTAACCCCGACCATATAATAGATGAACGGAAATAAAATATATAAGAGTGAAATATAGAGGTGAAAGAAATGAATAAAGAGTACATCTTCAAAAAAGTGGTGATAGACTTGAATTTAGTGGGAAAATCAGTGCATCCAGCATGCAAAAGAAGAACTGTCAAGTTAACTTTACTGGGTGAAATTCTTTTACCTGTTACAGTTAGTAGAGCTGAATTCAATTCAAATGGATGAGATGAATTGGGAATTACAAGTATATAAGCAAGGATATTTCAGATAGTAACTCGAGCGATGTGAGTATATAAATTCAAATGAGTGGAACTGAGTTCAATTAAAAATTGCTTGTACACAGTAAATAAGTGCGATGACCAAGCAAAGTTAAGAAAGAAGTAAAGAAGTCATATAAATCAGAAACATCCAGAGAGTTAGGCAAATATGAAATATGACAAGATATAGTCAGAGAAATGAGAAATAACTAGAGAATAATATAAAGATTAGACAAGACAAGGCAGATTCAGAGAAATAAAAAATAACCAGAAAATAAAGAAATGATAAGATGTGATGAAATGAGATACTGCCAGAGAAAAGAGACATAACAAGGGAATAAAGGAAAAATGACACAAGATAAATAAGAGTCAGAACAATGGGATATAATCAAAGAAAAAAGGAGAGATGAGAGAAGATGAGAGAGAGTCAGGCAAATGAGAAAAAATTAGAACACAAAGGAAAGACAAGACAAGACAAGATAGAGTCAGAGAAACAAGATGTAAAGAAACCAAAACATACTAAGGGAAATCAAGATAATAAGAAATCAAAGGAGAAGCAATTAGCAGACCTTAGTGTAAAGTCAAAACGAGAAAGAACCAGACCAATTTGAAAGAAAATCAAAATGGGAAAGAGTCAGAGATTCGAGATAGGGAGTGCCAAGATGGGGTTTCAGATGTAATTCCAGCAGTTATAAAAACCAAAAGTGAAAATACTGAATCGCAAGAGTGAATAAAACAAGAAACTCAACAGGTATCACAACAGTGAATAGTAGTGGTACTGAAGCGTATTCTATTATTTTATAGATGAGAAAATGAGTGAAGAACAAACCTATCCTTGCAACAATCTCAAACATATATACTCAACTCCTGACTGCTACCATTCCTTATAACTTATTCATACAAGTACTTTCAAACCTTATCTCTGATACTATTTCTGCATTCCTCATGATATCATACCATTCCTTCATTGCTGATCGTATCATGCTATTCATGTATAGCTTATCATATCTAGCTATTTCGGTATTCCTTATCATATCACGTCATTCGTGTATTGCTTATCGTTTACTTCATTGCCAAACACTATTCGATACAATTATGAGAGAAGCACCGTTTTTACTTTCGAACTTCCATGAGGTCATGATCCAGACTTGTTTGGATATTCAGTGTGGAATACATTTATTGTTTGTAACCTATCAATGTTGATAGCTGGCTTCCAGCTTCGTTCATTATAATCTTTGTATGTATCAAGATACTGTAATACTTTTTTGAATAACCAAGAGTGATCAATCCACTCGACTTCTTACTCTTCTTCTCCGATCACAAATATTGCTGGTAGTACTAACTGAACCTGTCGCAGCATTCGATCTTGCGATGTCTATATTAATCGCAAAATAGATTGAACAGGATAAATCTGAATGGTTGCTGAAAGATCGAAACGATAAGCCTATGGATTGATTTGTTTATAGATTTAGTATGGTTCAATTTGTTACCTTTCGAGCTTTTTGCTGGGTCATTATATTGTATTGTTCCTTTCATCCTTCCACATGTAACTATCGACCTTTTACTCTTGTACTTGTTGATGATTCCTGTTGGTGTATTCCAAATATATTGCCAAAGATCTGTTCATTTCAGATCATAAGTTATCGAAAGACTTCTGTATCTGTTTGGCCACTTGTTCCACATTAACTTCCTGGATATCTTTAGTATTCGGCACAGGATATTGGCGGAATATTATCCTGGGATCGTACGTATAATTGCCAACATATTTTGAACACTTTGTTGTTTCTGGCATGCTATTGTTTGCTACAAACTATGTCATTGGTAGTCACTGAACTTAGTCATCTTGATAATAATTAACGAATGCTCATAGGTACTACTAGTACTCCATTATTATGTTTATCCTGTCGGTATGCCCATCCTCCTTGGGGTGAAAGACTGCCGACAGGTGGTCTCCCAATATCCAATCATTTGCAAACATGATATCACAACTCCAAAGCAAACTGGAGTCGTCGGTCCGAAACCACTGTATGAGGCAAATTGTATAGTCGAAACACTTTCTGGATCAACATCGACAATAGATTTGCACCGCCTGTTTCATTTCGGTATGGTACTAAGTATCGTATCTTGATCATAGGATCTACTGCTATCTCTCTGATATTGTAATCTTGGTTTTGTGGTAGTCCAAATATGAAATTGATACTCAGATTCTGCTATAGCTGTTCTGGTCCTATCAAAATCTTAGCAATCCATGCTTTTTCTGACTGTAGATATTGCTGCATTGACAGATATGGCAATTTCGAACTTAACAATCCATATCGTTCCACATTTCAGGTCAATAGTAATCTACCACTAGCAGGCTATATATTTTTGCTCTTTCTGAATATCCAATTGCTATTCAATAGTGGTGTTCTCCTATCTCTTCTAATTTCTATTGATCTGACAACCTGATGACTTGTACTGTCTGAACACTAAGGTTTTCATTGTTTCCTGCATACAAACTCTCACTGCTATTGTGCAGAAACTGTCGTCATATACTTGGTATCCATTTCCACAATTTTCTGGGAGTTGTTGTTACACTCTCTGTTAAATTCACGGCTTTTGCGAATGATATTAATATTCTTTTCTGCAACTCTTTATTGAGATTCTCTGTCTTCAATACACTCTGCACAGTTGTGTCTGCCCCACCTTTCGAATGTATGTCCCCTGGTATTCTGATCTATACATCAGGTTTCTGACCTTGCTTACCTGATCGATATACAATTATCAACTTGAATCTTGATAGAAACACTGAACAACAGGTTTACCTTCAAGTGAGTAATTTAGATATCATAAATAATCTAGATTTGTATGTTTTATGAGTATCTCAATAGGATATATTGACACATCGTATTGCTGTTGCCATTACTCCAAGATCTGAACTATTGCTTCAAGTTGGTGGCTGTGGATTTTGTAATTCTCTTCTGCTGGTGAACTATTGCTTCAAGTTGGTGGTTGTAGATTTTGTAATTCTCTTCTGCTGGTAAATTATTCTTCAAGAAACTAGGCTATGGGATGCATCACTTCCTGGTCATCTTACTTAGAAAGAATCCCTGCTGATACATAATGAGATGTATCAGTTTCTAAAACTATTTGCTTTTTATAATCAAAGGATATTAATAGTGGAGTAGTCATCTACACTTCTTCTAGATGCACATATTTCCTTTTCTGATCATCTTTCCACCAGAATGGCACCAGTATCTTTGTAAGTATGGTCAATAGCTGAACCACTCGACTGTGATTGGAAATATATCTTCGATAGAAGTTTATGAATCCTAGAAATACCTGAATTCTTTTAAGTGTACTCAGTGCTTCCCATTCTATTACTGCTTTAATATTATCTGGATATAGTTGAATACTGTTGACACCATTAATCAATTATAAGTCCTTCACTTCTTCCTGATATAATTCACACTTTTCGGTCTTAAGATATAATACTGCTTCTTTCAACACTTGCATAATTTCACGTATGTGTGCATTTTATTCCTTCATATTATCACTATAGATAAGAATATTATGTAAGAACGCTGTACAGAATATGCAGAGGAATGGTCATAATGTATTGTTAATGAATTCTTGGAAAGATACTACTACATTGATTGAACTGAAAGACATGACTGGGGATTCAAATATATCATATCGTATACTGAAAGTGTTACGGAGACACCTTACTGATAAAGTATGGCCGCCTACTCCTAAAAGTCGTATATATCTTGAAGATAGTCTTCGGAGTCATTGTAGTCGGAATGAACTTCGAAGTCCGCTACAGGGAGATTGTGGTATTCGGAAGGGAGCTCACGGATATAAAACCAGTGAAAGTATTCGTACTCAATATTGTAGGTGTGAATAAAGATACTCGCAATACGATAGTCGTAGGGAGTAATGGCTCGTTCGTAAAGCGCGTGAGCGTAAAAAACAATAGAGTCAAGATCTCAAAAATTCATGAAGTACATTGTATAAATAAATATTCTTGAAGTAGAAAACAACAATAATATTTTAGTGTCTTGTCCGCTGGTGTGTTCTGACTGTAGATTGCTGCTAGAGCTTGATGTTTTATTTTGCGGATGCAAAGGCGGTTCTTTTATAGAGCGAGCTTACTCGTATACTCTCTATGACTTCGGTGTTTGTACTAAGATAGCTATGGCCTCCGATCGTTAGGCTGGTTACTCGATCTCGGTAGGTTGCGCTTCTTTTCCGTTTGACGTTCGGTACTTTCTGAAGTACGAGGTATCCCTACAGGTTATCCTCCTGCCGCCAGGTTTTGCCACGTAGCCATTAAGCCCGTTTGCTTTTCTTCTGGTCTGTATGCTTACACAGATAACAGGTTTCGGCAATGACCGCTGACGCGTTTCATCGAACCATCACTTCCTCTTAGATCTCTCAACTCAATGTTAAATCGGATAGTGGGTTGCAGGGATATGTTTACCCTCATAGACTTGCATCGGCGATCAGCCGCTGCTATGCCACTTATCGCACCTCCCATCTCGCTAGCTTTTACTCCCATTGCAGGGCTGCAGCTTATGTCGGACCAGACCACCTGCGATCTGCCGTTACTCGAGAAGTCGACCCACACACAAGTTCTCAACAGGTAGATTTAACTACTGGGGTGCAGTTAACATATGGAGTCCCTAGACTGTATAGTTATCTCCATAGTAAAGTCCTGCTTCTCGAACTCTGACGTGTACCTGCCGGAGAGTGTAGAGGCGTACTCCGCTCTAGCCGGCTGTCCCATATTGCTGATAAGGTAAAGTAGTTCTGGTCGAAACTATCATTCACGGTTGACCCGAAAGTTCCTGCAATGGCGTGATAGTGCGTTGGCAACTCATGACGTCTCTAACTATCGGGGGCGTAGGCGTATAGTAGCATACCTCCCCAAGTGTTCGACACTGATGCCTTCGCCAGCTAAGTGTCGTGACTATCGCTGTTCGATCGAGAAGGTGCACTGCCCGCACGCGGGTTAATCATTCCGCTTTGCGTGGGCTCAGTATTGGATAGGCTCGTATGTCGCGTAAGACTTCGTCGCTCAGAGAATGGGATAGCTGCGGGTGTAACATCGACCAACCATAGTGACAGGTGGCCGAATGCAGATTGCCATGGACATCCTCCGTACCTCGTGTACCTGCTAAGGGAACACCCCTAACAGTACCTCCCTCTCTAACTCTGGTGACCTCAACAGAATCTCCATCATAAAAAGTGTTCAAACAATAGATACCACTCAGACAGTGTGTTATAATAAATAACTATGGGTATCAAAAATAAAAACTTTTAAAACATAATAATGACCTCCGCCTAACTCAGGGCGGTATGAGTTTAGCAAATAAAATTCATAATTTCCGTCTCTTTCGTGCCTTTGGTTTTGGTGTTGGTTTCCACCGTTTGTCTCTTTCAATCGCTGGGTTCTTATAGTAGTATTCGGTGATAAGATCGGGCGCAATGTCGTTAGGATGTTCTAACGATTCCCAAGTGTCTTCATCGTACGAGTAACCGGTCCATTTAACTAGGAAGACGTGCTTTCTGTGATCATCGTCTGTCAGCCCACTGGTAACAATTGACTCTGGTGTCCAGCCGCCGTTATCGGCCTCAATTGGTGGTACTTCCCTCTCTGAGGCATCGCCTCGGTATGGTTCTAAAAGAGCCACATGAAAAGCTGGGTGTATTGTCCATATTACAGGGAGTTCAAGTTTGCACCATCGCCTGTTGTTGCCGACCTTAGATATTTTGAATGGTCCGTACATCTTATCGTCGAGTTTGCGACACTGACATCTTGTTCGTATATTGCGACTGTCAAGCATAACCAAATCTCCGACCTTATATTGAGGAGGTGGGTGTCGTTTGCGATCGTAGTATTTGCTCATCCTATCGTTGGAAACTTCGAGTTGTTCTTCCAAACGCCTATAAACCTCGACCATGTAATGCGCATATAGTTCCGACCCTGGGTTGCGAAACTGTACCTCCGTTGGACAATTTGTGCGGGCCTCATAGCCATAATTGGCGTAGAAAGATGTAATTTTTGTTGCTGCATGTTTCGAATTGTTGTAAGCGTATTTGGCCATAGGTAACATTTCGCTCCAGTTTGATTCTTCGTAGTTGCAGTAGGTGCGCAAAAAATGTTCAATAGTCTGGTTCATGGGTTCAGTTTGGCCGTCGGTTTGTGGGTGAAAAGCCGTTGACATGGAACGTTTGATTCCTAGAAACTGGTATAAATCGGCGAGGAAATATCCGGTCAAAACTGCATCACGATCCGATACTATATCAAGAGACATGCCATGGTATTTTCAGATGTTGTTGAGAAATAACTTTGCGACCGTAGATGACTCCCGCTTATCGGTGGGAATGAAGTGTGCCATTTTGGTAAACCTGTCGACTACTACCATGATGTTTTTGTTACCGTTAGATTCCGGCAAGTCGGTTATAAAGTCGACTGATATATACGCCCATGGTGATGATGGCAGTTCGAGCGGGTGTAGTAAACCATGTTTGGCATGTCTTGGTGCTTTGGTTCGTTGATATCAGTCGCACCTGTTGCAGTATTCTCTTACGTCGTCCTCGAGTTTTGGCCAGTAGAAATTCCTCGTGATATGTTCCAGAGTGCGTTCGCGGCTGAAGTGTCCGGCAATGCGTGAGTCGTGTTCTTGGTGTAGGACCTCCCTCCAAAATCTCCCAGGCACATATAACCTTCCTTTCTAACACAACATTCCATCAACATCAATACCAAACCTTCCATCCACATTTTGATCCTTCTCCTGTACCTTCCGTAGTATCTTCTGATACTCCTCATCCGGACCAATTTCCTTTTGAAACCTTTCTTTAACCGATCCAACCAACTGATTTACCGAAAATCCTGCCAAACAGATTTCTTCCCAATCGTCATTATCCAAATCCATTGCTCCAACTTCTAACCAATATTCTGATCCTAACAAAGTTTCCGAAATTGTACCCCCCTCTCTTAGAGTGAACTCTGGGCGCCCTGATAACGCATCAGCTTTTCCATTAGCCATTCCTTTTCGATAAACAATCCTAAAATTGTATTCTTGCAATACTTCTGCCCATCGAGCCTGTCTCCGATTGAGCTGTTGTGTTTCTTTGAAGTATTGTAAGTTCATATGATCAGAAAAGACTGTTGTTGTATGTATAGCTCCTTGGAGGTAACATCTCCATGTTTTGAACGAATATATGATGGCGAGCATTTCCTTGCCGTATATTTGATAGTTAAGCTCGGTGGGTGAAAACTTCTTCGATATGAATGTGACCGGATGTATTTTGCCGTCATCATAATTCTGAGATAAGACCGCTCCCATCACAAAATCCGATGCATCCGTTTCGACCACAGCTGGTCTGTCATCATCATAATGTCGAAGTATTGGTGTGTTTTCTGCTGCAAACAAAATGCAAATCTTGTAGTAAGCCGCTTTCGCTGCTTCGCCAAATTTAAAGTTTTTTCCGTTGCCTTTGAGAGTGTCTGTGATTGGTATGTCAATACCGGCGAATCCCCTGATGAATCGTCGATAAAAATTCCATAAGCCCATAATAACCTGAACTTCCTTATGAGTTTTGGGCATAGGCCATTTCGTAATAGCCTCACTTCGACTTGGTACCATCTTGAGTCCTTCACCGCTAACCAAAAATCCGAGGAATTCTACCTCCTGTTTATCGAATTCGCACTTGTCGATCTCTGCTACAAGGTTGTTATCTTGTAGGATTTGAAGTATTTTGCCCTACGTATTCGTGGTGTTCTTCGCGAGTTCCCTTGGTGGCGATAAGGACGTCATCGATGTAAACTACTGTGATGTCATTTTGTCCTCCTAAGAAGGGTTGGAGGATGCCGTTCATCCATCGTTGAAATGTGGCTGGTGCGTTGGTAAGTCCGAACGGCATGACTGTGTATTTGTATGATCAGAACTTTGTTCTAAAGGCCGTTTTCCATTCATGTCCTTTGGCCATTCGAATCAAGTGATAACCTGACTTCATATCTAATTTTGTAACCCAAGTTGCTCCCTTCATTCGACTTTGCAATTCGTCCATTAATGGTAGAGCCGTCTTGTCTTTGATAGTCAGATCGTTAAGTCTCCGATAGTCGACGCAAAGATGCAGGCCTCGTCCATTCGGTTTGGGTACAAACAGGATTGGGGCTCCGGCTTGTCCCTTTGACGGTTGTATTTTTCCTTCTCTTATCATTTTGTCGATATATTCCTTGAGCAACCTTTCTTCTTCCTGAGAGAGTTGATATATAGGTCCCACTTTTACTTGATCGTCGGGTACTTTCAAGTGGATTTCATGATCGTGTAGGTCGTGAAGAGGTAGCTTTTCCGCTTCGTGAGGGTCGAACAGTAACATCCACTTATGGTACTGTTCAGCCAACTTCTCTGCTAGTATGCTTGTTGCTGCGCAGTATAAAGCACCGATATTAATTGCATCCTTGTGTGTGGCGATGCGATCATCGTAGGTAATCTTCCAACCTGTGTGAAGATGTCCGTAATTGTAGCACTTCTGTTCACATTCCGTAAAATGTAAACATCCGTACGTAGCGCCCTGTACTTTGTGTTGTTTCAGATACCCTGCAGGTATTAGAACGTCATAGTCAGCGTGCATCGGTACTACCTCAAAAGTTTCAAGGGTGTGATGATTTCCAAAAGCTAAACCAAAGGGTATCATATAAATATTTGGTAAACCAACTGACTTACCGCTAAAATCTTTTGCGTTGATGTTCCTTTTTCTCCTAACAACTGGTATCTTAAACACCTTAGCACACTGAGACGATATGGTGAAAGATGTCGATCCCAAATCCAGCATGGCTCGGACCGAGAACTGCTGTATTTTTCCATCGCTGTCCGTGTGGTCCACAAAGAACCGGTATACGGGTCGTTCTCCGATCCTAGTTTTCGGAATCTGGTGTACGTGTTTTGTCTCGTAGTAAACAAAATTGTCCGAGGTGTTTTGTTTCTTTGTTGGTGGTTCCTCTTCCGAAGAAGAATACTTTCGTTTGGTAGCTATCCTTTCGACAATGGCTCGCCCGCAACGGGTCGTTGAGGGTAGTGCCGTTCTACCACTCGTAGTTGAGTTCTTCGTTTAAGAGTGCTTCGAACGATACTGGTTCTTCGTTTTGGACGTCTTCTGGGTAATGTTCCTCGATTTCGTAGATAGTGAGTAGAGCATCAAGTGCTCTTCTGATGGTTGAATGAGTTCTCCCACAGTTGTGTTCGCAGTAACAGGTGTACCACTCCTCACAATCAACATGCATACCCTTGTACTTGGTCCACGAATCTCCAAACATGGGATCGTCAATAACAAGACCTCCCCCGTATCGAGCTACCTCTGTCCAATATAGATTCCAAGGGTATGGTGAATCAGGTTGATCCCAAAAAAAAGATTCGAGTGGTTCTTCTGGTTTGAGTATTACCTCGTCAATGCTTGCGAAGACATTAAGTGGTTCAGGTTCTGCGAGTGAACAGGGTACTCCTGCTAAGTCGAAATAGTTGATGCGTCGGTGGTTGTTTGTATCGTATGGTGTCATTGTTGGTATGTGTAAGTTCTTTCTGGGGGTGTTGGTGTCGCAGTACTACTGCCAGCAGTTTCATCCCTTCCGGAATCCTCAAGGTACCGACCGGAACAAAAATTAATAAAGGCTTTCTCCCGCCTAATCAACATATCCTTCACTCCATCTCAATACTTACCATTAATCCGAGCTTTCTTGTTGCTCCCACCAATTATCGGCCACATCTGAATCCTCCTGTTTATCACTATCAATGGATTCCGAACCGGATGGTATTTCTCCGTCTGAAGTTTCCTCAACTTCCTCCGCATCTCCAACTACATAGTCATCTCCTACATCATCCAACTGGTCGTATGTCCTGACCTTCATCTTTTGGTATACTTTCGGGTGGCTGAAGTCGGCGGTTCCTTTTGACAATTTGATGTCCCGAATGCATTGCATGGTATTGTGGTTCCCTTTTCTGTCGGTGGGCCACGTGCAGCGTTGACATTCTTTTGCTGCTCTCCGTCGTGCCAGTTCTCCATTGTCGATTCCCTCCGTCACCTGACGAAACGTTTTTCTCTCAGAATTCACAAAAGGATTATGTTTGGACGATCCTCATGTATCTGTTCGTTGTTGAGTACCCTTCTGTTCAAAACGTTGTCTTTGTCATTGGAATCCGGAGCCAAGACCCCTGAGCTTCTATATCTTTCCCCGATTTTTGTTGATACAGCCGGATGTACTGTCGGTACTTCGAGACTTCCCCATAAATCCAAAATTCCTTTCCGTCGCTTGCCATACTTCAACATTCTTACCGGCGTTGATAATAATTTCCCGAAGTTCGTCATCAGTTTCATCTGCCAGGTTGATAAGACTGAGTTGTTTAAAAACTTGAGGTGGTAGCTTGCTCATAAGCATAGTCCTGTATGCCATCCCCACAATCTTTGCCTTGGCGTTCAGGGTGTCGAACTCTGTAATCATGTCCTGAACGTTCCCGCTATATTTAAGCTCCGTAATTGCTTTATATGCCGTTTCCTGTTGGTACTTGTTGTGAAAACGGGCGTTAATTGCGGATCTGTATACTGACCAACTCCGCACATGTTTTCCTGCCTGAGATTCGGCTTCCCACTGCATATGCCAAGCTAGTACATGATCCTCTAACCGACCACACACATATTGGATTTTAAGGCCTGGGCGAGTGAACAGGTGAGGCTGATCGCTGATGAATACTTCGATACTCATCCACCACACATCAAAATCCTCGGATGCCTTTCCCTTGAATTTCGCTAGGTCTGACAACTTGAGCCGTGAATCCCTTTGTTTCTCGACTCTCTGTATGTTGCTGCGTTCGTGGCGGTGTGAACCATGTCTGCTTGCACGAGACGATCCAGATGGTGGAGGTGGTGGGTCCATTCCCAAACCTTCTGGTGGTGGAGCCTCTCCTGATCCTCCTGGTGGTGCCCTAACTTCCGGAGGTAGTACATCCCCTAGACCAATATCTGTTCCCGAACCTCCTCCAAGACCAAGAATCTCCGCAACATCAGAATCATCGATAGGTGAGACACTCCCATTCCGTTCTTCAGTCTGTTGTTGCCACTGTGTTATTTGTTGTCTTCGATCTGGATGGATTGACGTAGATGCCGAAACTTTCGCCTTTTCGAACGCCGATGTGAGTCCAGTATGATCCTTCTGAAGCTTATCAAACTTTGCTTCTAGAATCTCGATATCGGTCCACGTGGGCACTTGTTCCTTGAGTGCTTTTTCCATTCCATTCACCTTGTCCTGGAAAATCTTGAACGATGTCGACCAGGCCAACACTCTCGAGGTTAGTGTCCTAATCTGACCTTCACACCATTCAATCCGTCCTCGTAAAATTCCAAATTCCTCTGAGGCTTCCTTAACTACCCAATTATTCTGTTGTTGGTGACCACTCATTCCGGTTCTCGTTTCCCTCAATACCGCATTCAGCACTTGTATTTGCTCTTCGTGTCCTTCTATGATTCGCTGTCCTAGAGCCCTGTCTGTTTCCACTTGCTGACTGAAGAGCTGACAACCTAGCTGAACGTCTTCGAATTCCTCCTCGATTGCTTCCTTCTCGCTGTTGCATGCCTCGACTAGGCGTTGCATTTCCTGATCCAAACGACCGATATGGGCTTGTACTGAGTCGGTCATAACCGTATCCTCGCCTTCCTCTAATTGTGGTCTGGAGTCCAAGTACTGTCTCCTCGATTGCTCGTACTGCTCTTGAAGTTTCTTCGCTCATCCTGATAAGGGTTTCGAGGGCTGTTTGGATTTGACGACTCCAGATGATGTTGGTGCCAACTGGCCTGCTCTAAAGGTTAATCGGCGCCTGTGACTCGCCATTGTGATGTTGTCGAGAGGGAAATGTAAACGGCCCTGTAGTTTGTTCCGTTGGTCGAGGTCAGATTCGTAAGAAAAAACTGCAGGTGATACAGTTTCCGTTGCAGTCTTGCATATAGTGTTCTGCGCAACAGTGTTGTAACGTTGGTCCCTCTGGATGACCCGTAAATATTATTCCGCAGCAGGCTCTGTTATCGCAAACGATGTAATTTGTAGTCATAAATACCCTTTTGGACTTGTCCAAAATATTAAACTGTTACGGGGACACCTTACAGTCGTATATATCTTGAAGATAGTCTTCGGGGTCGTCGTAGTCAGAATGAACTTCGTAGTCCGCTACGGGGAGATTGTGGTATTCAGAAGGGAGGTCACAGGTATTAAACCAGTGAAAGTATTCGTACTCAATATTGTAGGTGTGAATAAAGATACTCGCAATACGATAGTCGTAGGGAGTAATTGCTCGTTCGTAAAGCGTGTGAGTGTAAAGAACAATAGAGTCAAGATCTCGAAAATTCATGAAGTATATTGTATAAATAAATATTCTTGAAGTAGAAAACAACAATAATATTTTAGTGTCTTGTCCGCTGGTGTGTTCTGACTGTGGATTGCTGCTAGAACTTGATGTTTTATTTTGCGGGTGCAAAGGCAGTTCTTTTATAGAGTGAGCTTACTCGTATACTCTCTATGACTTCGGCGTTTGTACTAAGATAGCTATGGCCTCCGATCGTTAGGCTGGTTACTCGATCTCGGTAGGTTGCGCTTCTTTTCCGTTTGACGTTTGGTACTTTCTAAAGTATGAGGTATCCCTACAGGTTATCCTCATGCCGCCAGGTTTTGCCACGTAGCCACTAAGCCCCTTGGCTTTTCTTCTGGTCTGTATGCTTAGGCAGAAAAGAGGTTTTGGCAACGACCGCTGACGCGTTTCATCGAACCATCACTTGCTCTTAGATCTCTCGACTCAATGTTAAATCGGATAGTGGGTTGCAGTGATATGTTTACCCTCATAGACTTGCATCGGTGACCAGCCGCTGCTATGCCACGTATCGCACCTCCCATCTCGCTACCTTTTACTCCCATTGCAGGGCTGCAGCTTATGTCAGACCAGACCACCTGCAATCTGCCGTTACTCGGGAAGTCGACCCACACACAAGTTCTCATCAGGTAGATTTAACTACCGGGGCGCAGTTAACATATGGAGTCCCTAGACTGTATAGTTATCCCCATTGTAAAGTCCCACTTCTCGAACTCTGACGTGTGCCTGCCAGAGAGTGTAGAGGCGTACCCCGCTCTAGCCGGCTGTCCCATATTGCTGATAAGGTAAAGTAGTTCTGATCGAAACTATCATGCACGGTTGACCCGAAAGTCCCTGCAATGGCGATATAGTGCGTTGGCAACTCATGACGTCTCTAACTATCAGCGGCGTAGGCGTATAGTAGCATACCTCCCTAAGTGTTCGAGACTGATGCCTTCGCCAGCTAAGTGTCGTGACTATCGCTGTTCGATCGAGAAGGTGCACTGCCTGTACGCGGGTTAATCATTCCGCTTTGCCCGGGGTCGGTATTGGATAGGCTTATATGTCACGTAAGACTTCGTCGCTCAGAGAATGGAATAGCTGCGGGTGTAACATCGACCAACCATAGTGACAGGTGGCCGAACGCAGATTTCCATGGACATCCTCCGTACCCCGTGCACCTGCTAAGCGAAAACCCCTAACAGAAAGTCATCTTCCACTTATCTCCTTGCACTATTTGAATCATATTGTAGACATTTCAGACATCCAACATGATATAAATATGAGCTTTGGATTGACTTAATAGCGTCTCCGAAATCAATAGGAAGAGGTTGCGATTCTTTATTATTCCTTTGTTTAATCCTCAATAATATATGAATAATCGCAAACCCCCATCTGAAATTGGTGCAAACAACACTGGTACTGCCCACAGTCATGATGATGATCTAATTAGTGTTGCCAATATAGTAGATAGGTTCATGACAGATTGAACTGACAAGGGATTTGACTCGCGTTCATTCTGAAGTTCCACTCGAACTGCAGGGTTCGACTCAAATTACAAACCGAACCCCGAGAGTTTGAAAATTAATATCTAATTGAGACATTATCTGGTCCACCCGAGTTGTAATTCATATTGTAGAGGTTGAGGTGAGTTTGAAGATGAACAATATATCGAGGCCATCGGATAAGACCTTGCCTAATTATTTTCTTTTTTGTTGTTCGGCGTCATGGGGAAGTTTGATGGGAAAAGTCTTGCCAATGAGCTGCTTCACTCAGATCGAACTGATTTGTCAATGGAACAAATTCCTGGCAGTTCATTGCCAATATTAGAAATAATAAATACCTTAGACAGGTTCCATTCTTTCAAGTCTTTTAGCAATTGGAATTCATTCCAGGTTAAGCTGTATATGGGGCCGAAACATGATGTACCCCTGTCTTGCAGTGTGATTGTATAATTGTAGGGTTTATGTGGTGGTCATTCATCAACAGATACATTTTTCGTCCAGGCAGAATGGCTCCATCAGAGTGAATGTGCTCCGTCAGAGCAGTCAGAGACATCCTGGTGGCGGCTTACTCTGTACCCGGCATCAATAACACGCGTCACGTTGCATATTGCCCTCCGATTGTAGTTTCAATATTTCTTCTTGCTCTGTCGGTCGTCAATTTTAAATGAAAACTCTGGTGTTGTTGCCAACTGTGACCATACATCCTGAATAGGTTCATTGGATACGCGCTGGTATCAGGATTGCAATGCGTTGGGTGACACTGTGAAAACCTCACCTTGAGTTCCTTCTACCTGCACGCAAAATGAAAATTCTCTCTTTACTAATTATACACATCATTATAAGTCGCCACATCTATGTGGCTATTGACAATCCATCGCTCGTTCCGTCCATCTCCTGTTGTTCCACTAGTAGCTATCGCTGGAATTACGTGCGTGCAGCCGAAGATGTTTCCCATGCTGAAAACTTGCAAAACAATGGCTACCTGTGCATTTTTCACTTGTGTAAATTTCGAGACGGGATCCAAATTACCCGAGTTTTCTGGTATTGTGGTCAGCGCAAGGGCTAACCATTACTCAACGAAAGCTCCATCCTTGTTCAGGAGCTTGATTTTGAATAGTCGTTGCAGTTGCCATGGAAGACGACCATTCAGCACGCCATATCACCTCTCCGGACATTGCTTTACCCACACCCAGTCATTCAATCAGTCCCCTCTGCACCAGCTCTGGCTTCCTGTGCATCGACACATCTGAGATATGCGTTCACCTTGTAAATCCTCAAATTGAACCATAATACCATGGTAAATACAGAGCTCTATTGCGTGTAGTTTTTCATCTGATATATACATCTTGATATGACTCTTATGCTTGAGAAACTTCTGCGTGCTGTTGTATATCACCACACGGTGCATTGCATCTTGCGTATTGTCAAGTAATGCTCTGAAGTGTTTGATTATAGTTTCAGAATGCTTTCTATCGTGGCGGTTTTGGGGTCCAATAAATTCAGACTTCGCATATGACTGGGAGCTCAGGGGGGCAATCAGATCAGCACTGGAAGAGAGGACTTTGCAGGTGGCAGCGCTGTTTTCCCGATACTCAGTGAGGGCTTGGAGATTGAGCTCTCTGATCTCCAAGCAGAGAATGTGATGCTGAAAGGTGATTACTTGCGGCAGGTAGTTGAGATTGTGATTGGAGGTGTTCCAATCGTCCTTGAGGTTCGTTTTATGTGCTTGTTGATGTCTCTCAGCAGAATACTGTTGCAAGGTTCTGTATCAATGAATCTGTTCAACCCAATGAGATATGATGTGGATCTTCGGAAAGATGAAGTCCGCATCTAACTCCTTGGAAACATTTATTACGTGGCTGATATAATCCTGCCAGGCATTCATTTCACACTGCTTCTTGGATGGTGGCCAAGTTTCAGCATTTGTTTCCATATCTACCTTTCGCTTCTTCACGAGTTCCATTTTCAGGGTATGGGCTTTGGCTTTCGTCTATTTGCCAGCTCGCCTGAGGAAGAAAACATCTTTGAAGGTATGAAAACGATGCAAGGCATCCTCCATGTAGCTCAATGTTGCACCATCGTCAGATTTATATCGAGTATACAGATAGATTTCTAACAATGCCCATGTGCACTAAATTGCGCGATTGAATATGCAACGCTGAGCAGGGCTTCCACCTTCTAGAGTCTGGATTACAATTCCAAGCAGGTACTGGTTCATTTCCTTCATCTCCTTCCCATTACATTGAGAAACTTCCTCATATGACTTATTTTTTGGTGTGAGGTTGTGGTAAGCAGGCATGGATAACCAGATTCCATTGTACTTGTCGAGGTGTTCGTACGGCTTCATGAAGTGCAAAATATACTTCTGGAGGGGGTCACGCATGCCAATCTGCATTGTATGGAGGAGGTGGGGCTTTGGAAGGTCGCTCATGATACAGGGAATATGTCGAAACACGTGAAATCCTCGGTGAACATGGCACGATGAGAGTTCGGCATCGGCTTCCTTGGTGTTGGTATCGCTGAGCGTTCTATATAGATTGTGATCCTGCCTGGGGTATTGTATGTCAGGAGGGATATAATCTCCAAGTTTGTTCTTTGGACACTCTCACAAAAACAGACATGCCGCTCGAAATGATGTAGGTCACTATACTCATGGCAATCTGTAAGCCATGCTGCTAAAACTGGTTTGCAATGCCTGAAGTTGCCATCTGCACAGAGAACGTTGTAATACCCACTCTCGGCGCTGGTATTTTGTTTAAAGGAGAGAGGATAGAGAACCCACCGGAGTACTTCGTTCAGCACCTCACGGTTTGTTTGCCGCTGCTCATCCAGAGGCTTCTGAGGAATATTGCGGTTCTTGATGGAAGTTGGCAGGAGAGCAACCATTACAACACTGTGTGTTGAGGGTATCTGGTGGATCTTTGAAGATAGATTGCAAATTGTCATATATACAGACCACTGTTTCTTGTCGCCAGCAAAATTCGAGAGATGTATTCTGTAGGACATAAAGATCAAGGGAACCGGTGTATTCCCCACTCTGAGCGTTGACTTAATGTCGATTAGTATGTTATTATCCTCGGATATATCTCCTTACCTGTGTCTCCCACCACAGTCAGCCATGTGCATTTCGGTATAGAGACGTTTCGGAGGTATATTGCTGTTAACGCAATGCTTAGGGGCATAAATGAGATGCTCGGCATAGGCTGACTACCGTATCAACCATCTCATGCTTTTGATAATATCTCGACTCCAGTATTTGATAGGGTGTTGGTAATTGTCATCCCATCCCATATCCTGGAGAGTATGTAGTTCCCACTCCCCGAGAGCCTTATCATCTGGCATGCTAGCCACAAGTTTCTAAATGCCATCCCCATTTTTGAAGCTTGGAAAATGCAGAGTAGTGTTTTCTTCCTTCAGCACATTGTCATAGTATGTCTTCATACCCTTCTTCTTAATCCCACACTGAATATATTTGTACTCTTCACGCATCGCAAATGGGTAGTAGGGATTGTTGTGTAGGTTCGTCTCAAGGCAATCAGGTGCATCGCGTTTTCATGGCTCAGCAATGTAATTGCTCAGCGGAGCGCCAGTGCTGAGGTATGTTTCTGTCTGTGACAGAGGAGGTAGAGGTGGCAGTGATTGAGACTCTGAGTCTGCGATGTTTTCAAGGTGTTCGAGGTAGGGAAATACATCCAAGTCTTTGACTGAATCTTTGTTAGCATTGAATTCACGATACTGAGCGGGTTCAATGCGTCGGAGTACACTGTGAATAGTCTGATTCTTCTGGTGTGCAACTTGAAGGTATTCAGGATGGTGTAATTTGATATGTTTAAGTCGTCAGCTGTCTGAGGTGAACTTCTTTCGGCATGAAAATTCAGGGCAATAGAAAGGGGTCTTCTCTGGTATTGTTGACGAAATACGAGGAGTAGAGTACACAGTATAGAATGGGACGAAGGTTGGTGCCGAGCTTGAGCAGTCTGGTTTGGATATAAGCTCACGATACTTTCAGCTAACTTTAAAGATTTATTGAGATTCAACACTATTACAAGGATATTACTTACATGTTAGGAGTTGCACAAACACTGCATACACGATGTCCCATAATACAATGAATAAAATAAAACCAATACAAAACCTGTAAGCAAAATAAACCCTGAGCGATCCAAAAACCTCACGACGTATGTAATAATCAATGCCTGAGAAAAATAGATTAGAATAAAGCTGTAAGGATGTATGTCCTCGTATGGATAGATATACGTAGTTACGGTTGCAAACGGGAATAAGTGATAAAGATATCAATTGTACAGTATGTAGGTAAGATAATCGCTAGCGTGCCAAAAGCACTTCGCGAGGTGATTATATATGAAGGGCAGTTACACGGCCTCGGCAGCCAAGTGTACTTGGAAAGGCCAAGTGCGCTTGAGAGCCAAGTGCGCCCGGGAGCCAGGTGTGCTTGGGAGCCAAGTGCACCTGGCACCGCCATTACATCATCCCCCTCTTTATCAGCAGACCTCCTGGGTTGCAACATATATATACATGAAGAAAGGCAAGATAAGGTGCGTACGCCATTCGTACGACTACATAATTCCCGCGACCGATCGGTGCCATCACGGTGGCCTCACGGCGTATCTGGTGCATGGGAAAACTCCACCTCCAGTCGCGATGGTAAAACCCGTACCGACGCCATTTATACCGGGCCGAGATCCATAAGAAACGAAGAGAAAGAGAAGAGAAGGAAACGTCCAATTGACCCTAGATCCTCCACCTCTAAACCGAAGTCCACCTCTGAACCGTACCGCGGCGATGACGTCGATTATGGCCGTGGCTTGCTTGGGTGCTCCCGATGGAACTCATCGACTAGTTCTTGAGCATTCTTGAGGTTCTCTGCCGGCTCCCAGCTCGCGCGTAGGTAGTTGTAACCGGCCCACTGAACGAGATAGTGGATCTTCCAGTAGCATCGCTTGGAATCGAGAATCCAATCGACCTCCCACTCGTCCGTATCATCGACAATCGTCGGCTGCGGTTCCGATGGCGGCTGGCCGATAGCCGGCGGCGAGTACTTATTAAGCAGGGAGACGTAAAACACGTTGTGAATACGCATCGTCTTTGGCAAGTCTAATTTGTAAGCATTCTTGTTGATGACTTTACTCACCGTGTACGGTCCCACACACTTGTAATCTAACTTCTTTGATACCCTCGCCGTCTTGATATTCCGAGTCGAGAGCCAGACCTTATCCCCGACCTCAAACGTCATTTCTTTGCCGCCGGCATACTTTGTCTGGCGGGCTTGGGCTTCCAGTAAGTTCTCCCGGAGGGTACGGTGTGTCTCCTAGAGGGCGGTTGCCATGGAGTCCGCTTGGGCTTCCGACTTCAAGCGGGCTTGAACTAAGTCCCTGTCCCTGGGTGCCTTGAACTGCATCGTTGGGTGGTAGTTGTAGTTGGCCCAGAAGGGAGTCATCCTCGTCGAAGCATGCACGGCATTGTTGTACGCGAATTCGGCCAATGGTAGGAGCTCCACCCAGTTATCCTGCTCATAGTTGCAGAAGGCTCGGAGGTACTGTTCCATCGTCTGATTCTGCCGCTCCGTCTGGCCGTCCGTCTGCGGATGAAAAGCGGTCAACAGGCGGTGATCCATACTCATGTGACTGCAGACCCTCGCCCAGAATCGGCTCGTGAACTGTGTGCCCCGATCGGTAATGATGTTGTCAGGGACGCCGCGTTTGCATATCACATGCTCGAAGAAGAGCCTGGCTAGCTCCGGTGAGTCGATATCCTTTCTGCAGGGCAGGTAGATCGCCATCTTTGTCAGCCGATCGACGATGACTAGGATCCCCATGTATTCGGACGCGGTCGATTCTGGCAGGTCTGTGACGAAGTCCATGGTGACGCCTTCCCAGGGTCGTGACGGTGGTGGCAGTGGCATATTGATTCTGTGGCGGGCATGCCGCGGGGCCTTGATTCGGTGGCAAACTTCACAGCCGCTGACGAACTTCCTTATGTGCGCCTCCATTGAGGGCCAAAAGAAATCCCTAGAGACTAGCTCAGCAGTTTTAAGAGCTCCGAAGTGACCGGACTCGGGGTTGTCATGGAAGAGACTTATCACTTTACCGCGGAGAGCATCGTCCGCGGGGACATATATCCTCCCCTCGTAGGTCAGAGCTCCATCGACGACCCTCCATTGGTTCTCGTCGGCTTCGGCTTCGGCTTCGGCTGTGATTGGGGCCATTGGGTTATCGACTAGCTTACCCGAGACGTCGACTGCCAATGGGTCAGTAGCCTGGGCCTTCTTAATCGCCGGTAGGAGGTTATCGTAGGGTTCGACAACAGGTGTAGCGGTCGCTAAGAGCCGTCCGACAGGCTTCTCGTATCCGATCTCATAATCGGGCCGTCTCGACGGGCCGTCGGCGGGGTTTTTGGCGCCTTCCAGGTGTTCGATGCTGAAGTCGTATGCCGAGAGAATCTCTGACCACCTAGCTTGTCGCCGTGACAGCACTTTGGAAGTTTGGAAATACTCAAGGTTCTTGTGGTCACACCGCACCAGCACTTTGTGACGGGCGCCCTCCAGATAGTACCACCATTGCTTGAAGGTCTCGACGATGACGAGGAGTTCCCGATCGTACGTGTCATAGTTCTGCTCAGCCGGAGAGCATTTCCGAGAGTAGAAATTGACTGGCCGAAGGGTTCCGAAGCCATCATACTGGTTCAGGATGCCTGCAATCGCAAAGCCACTGGCATCCGTCTGGAGGATGATTGGCTTGGCTGGGTCGAAGTGCTGCACAATCGGTGCTACGGTGAAGGCCTTTTTGAGTTTCCGGAAAGCCAGCTCGGCTTCTCTCGACCACTCCCACTTGGTCATTGACTTCTTGGTTGACTTCGAGCGGCCTCCGGTATTTTGTTTCCCAGGTTTCCTGGGTTCGCTTGACTTTAGTAATTCAGTAAGAGGAAGCGTCACCTTCGTGTATTTCCTGATGAACCTCCGGTAGAAGTTCGTGAATCCGAGCAGCACTTGCACATCATGGACTGACCTAGGAGTCGGCCAATCCTAGATTGTTGATATTCGGTCCGATTCCATGCCGACACCTTCGGGGCTGATCACGAAGCCGAGGTAGCCGACCTCCGTGACTCCGAATTGGCACTTCTCCGCTTTGCAGTAGAGTCCGAACTCCTGCAGCCGTTGCAGTACTTTCCGCACGTGCTCGTCGTGCTCCTTCTCGTTGGTGGAGTAGATCAAGATGTCATCGAGGTAGCACACGGCGAAGTCGTGGATGTAAGACCGCAGGCAATCGTCAATGTAAGCATGAAACGTAGCTGGTATGTTCGTCAAGCCAAATGGCATGACTTTGTACTCGAATTGGGCGTATCGGGTTCGGAATGCCATCTTGTACTCGTCGCCCTTCTTAATGCGAATAAGGTGGTAGGCTCCGCGGAGGTCGAGTTTCGTAAAGACCCTGGCACCTCCCACGCGGTCAAGAATCTCTGAAATCAAAGGAAGAGGGTACCGGTTCTTAACCGTCGCCTTATTGAGCGCACGGTAGTCCACACAAAGTCTCAAGCCACCGTCCTTCTTCTTTGCAAAATGTATTGGCACCGCCGCTGGTGATGATGACCGCTGGATGAAGCCATTGGCCAGGTTTGTCTCGATGTAGGCCTTTAGAGTTCTTAACTCAACCTCCAACAGGTTATAGATACGCCCGTATGGTAACTGAAAACCGGGCTCCAGGTCGATCTCATGGTCAATTGACCGGTGCGGTGGCAGCGTTTCTGCCTTGGCCTTACTAAAGACTTCCACGAACTCCCGATACTTGGCGGGGATATGAGCGCCATCGTCTGTAGGCACCATCTCCGGTGTGGCGTCATCTATACTCGTTAGTACTAAGTTCTTATATGAGGATGGAAGCGGAAGTGTCGCGGAAACCAGGAGCCACGGGTCTAACGGCCGTCCACGATGGAACCAAGGCACCGCAGCCAGTGAACTCCCTTCTTGACTCGGCGAGCCGGTAGCAGTCATTCAAGCCCCGCATTGTTGGTAACTCTTCTGCCACAACTACCGCCGCTGCTCCTGCTCGCTCGTCCAGCTCCAGGCGCTCCTCTCACCTTTGGGGGTGATGCCTTCCATGGAAGCTCCAAGCAACCCTGTGCAATCGCCAATGCGTATGGCGAATACCGCGAGAACCTCGTCGCTAGATATGAGATCCTCGAATGTGGTAGCTCCAAGCAGATGTACGTCTGGAACCCCGCCCTCCTCAGATGCCTGTTGAGGATTCGACGTCACATTGACGGTGGCTGCCGGTGTATTCGGCGTCACATTGACAGTATCCACCGGTGTATTTGCATCGCCACTTGGGGTCCGCAGAGATAGAAGTCGACCGGATGTCCATGTTAGGGGTTGTCCCTTAGCAGGTGCATGAGGTACGGAGGATGTCCATGGCAATCTGCGGTTGGTCACCTGTCACTATGGATGGTCAAC
>MU122136.1:0-46299 GCA_014904905.1 Wilcoxina mikolae CBS 423.85
GGAAGGTCCGAAAGAGCATTGGGAGACAGGAAGGGCATTGGAGCAAAGCAAAGGTTAGGTAGAGGAGCTCATGAGAGAAGCGTAGATAGAAGTAATTGTTAGAGCGAGAGGATAGAGGTATAAAGACCTCTAGAATCTTCGAGGGTAGATGGGCAAGCTTCTGGACGAGGAGAACAAGCCTTAACAATATACGCATTGAAAAGCCAAACATCTTTGTCTTGAATCTTCTTAGTGACTTTCACATCCTGAGTGAAACTTCATAACTTCCATTGCAAGCAAGTCCTGAAAGCAGTAAGGATACTACTTGTACTGGTAAACCTTGAGTGACGCTCCCGGTATTACATATACTAAGGAACCCCCAAAGCATTCGGTTGATTATTTAATTATACTGAATGGGAAAAATCTGAAGACAAGACATCCATCATGGAAACTAGATGCAAAGTTACATGGTTCTTTTAAGGTTCCTAAGGTACTCTGACCCACAGCGATAAAAATAGAACTGTCTATGCGATTGCGAATCCACAATACTTTTTATGTCTCTCTCATTGAACCTTTTAGAACAGCCACAGTTGCAATCGGACCTGCAACACAACTATATACAAGTAGCGAAAGATACGAACTGGGTTAAAATGTGAAAGGCTATGAAAATGAAACAGATCATAAGATATAAGGATAAATGGGTAGACAGTATATGAAGGAATGAAAGAGGGTACTGTACTTTGTTAAGTGGAAGGTATTTACAGATAAAGTAGATTAAACTGAGGAATGTTATAAAAACTTCAATACCAAGGGATTATTGAAGGAGTAATATAAGTGGAATCCTCAGGTGGTTAAGTATGAAAAGTTAAGATAGTAGCTTTTGCCCACAACGGATTGTTCACAGCTAACAAAATATCTAGGTAATGGCTTTGCTTTGGACACAAGGGGTAATATTTTATCAAATCAAGGAAGAATAGATGGAGTTTGGTTTCAGATACAAGAGGTCATTTTTACCAAAGCAACGAAACACAGATTAGTATCATTATTCACAGATAATATTTATAAGGAGTAAGGTAGTTGTATATCTCACAGATTGTACATCACCAGGTGCTCTCAAAGCGGGGTCACCTACAATCACTTGACTAGTATTGACGACAAAGTGGATAGGTTCGTGGCAGATTGAACCAAGCCAGAGTTCGACGAGGATTCGATCTGAGATTTTACAAAGTCCTGAGATTCGATTCAAAATTTGACTCACAGTTTGACAAAGTTCTGAGGTTTGACTCAAACTTCGAACCGAATCCCACAACTGCGAACGAAAATAAGTAAGCGAGGTGTTGTCCGATTGGCTGTTTTGTAGGTCAACTTCTAGGTAACATCACGAGCTACACGATCAACTGAACATAAAGCCGATCGGACAAGTAATCGCTTACCTATTCTCATTCACACTTGTGGACCAAAATGGTCGGTTTTAAGGCGAATGGCTTCGCAGGGATCTGCTTCAGTCGAATGGAACCGATTCATCAATTGTACAAACTTCCGACGATTCATTGCAACACAATACTTAACGATACCTTGATCGCAAAAGTAAATGTACCATCCCTGTATGTCATCAAATCTCTTCAAGATATTACTTGTTTGGTAATCAAAACCAACAAAATCAGATGAGTTTCTTTGCAGTCAACCATTCCAGTGTTAAGGAATGAAGAGTGGTTACTAGATCGATACTCTCCAAGCTCATATCAGCAAATATACAAACACAGCAGAATGGCTGCAGATACGAATGCACTGGAGTGTAGATAATAGCTGGTAAGTTCTTTGATGACAATGCAAATGCAGACTGCTCACAATTACACCCCTCACGATCGGAAGGATACTATTTGCCTGGAAGCTAATATCTCGAAACGCTATGTTAGGTTTGGACCTCAGAAGTCCAAAGAACTGATGACTGTTGGGATTCCTTTCGTACAAGTAGGAGAACTTAGCGTAAAGATACGGAACGTTCTGCAGTATCATGTATGGTGGGTTGCTTAACAAATGACATTGGTTCAAATGGTAGTTCAAGAGAGAATCTCATGAAAAAAGTGTAGATAGAAGCAATTATTAGAACAAAGGACTTGAGGTATAAAGATCACTGGAATCTGCCAGGGTAGAAGTACAGGCTTCTTGACGAGGAGAATAGACCTTAACAATAAATGATTGGAAAGTCAAATAACTTTGTCTTGAATCTTTATCTTTTTATCACTTTCTTATTCCAAGTAAATTTTGACAACTTCCATCACAAACAAGTTCTGAAAGCAGTATGGGTACCACTTGTACTGGTAACACTGGAGTAACTCTCTCGGTATTACACAAAGTGCTATTATTATTTGAGTCATGTTGGTGATATATATTAAACTCAGTAAGAGAGTGAGAATACTAAACTGCACATTGTAAAATACCACATGGTCAGAATTCAGTTTACTGTGATCACAGTGGACTGGGTCCTGCAAATTATTCCATATAATACCTTCAAGAAATTGTATCATTGGCTTGATTTCTCCTTCGTTTCACTGTAATATTTCCTTATAAACACATTCAGGGTTGGTTATACTCATATATGTATGCTCGAACAGCTACCTATGATTCAATATGTGAAGCTACTTATACTGTTTGAGAACCTCATACAGCTCTTGCCAGAGGAGGTTCAATATTGTAATCACAATGGGATCAAGCAGATTAGGCTTTGATGTATTACTTGAAATAGAATTGAGTTAGAATATGTTAATACTAGAAGTGATCTTGTGGTACTTGAATTCTATAATACTTTGAGGTGTATTTAAGTGTCAAATTATATGATACAAATTATAATCCTGGAGAGAATAATACTCATATTGGCATGGTACAAGTCTCCAATTGCTTCTTGCAGAGATTTGTAACAGTAGTAAATATGGTTCCTGATATTGCAGAGATTGCAGTGCTTGGATCAATCAACTATCCACACAGCCAGTATACCATACCAATATCTAACACTACCATCACTACTGCCAGCAGAGAATGTTCAACTTCATAAATCGAATGCCAAATTCAACAGGTTTTGAAGAATATTTTCAGATAACAATCGTTAATTCCCTTTGGATATTTCTCAATCTCTGGAAATATTCTACAATCTAAGATGAATTCACAATGTAGTAACTAACAATACTCTGTGAATTGTATACTTTATTCATGCAGCTGCACATAGGTTGTATAACATATACTGGATCCAAATAATACTCATTATATACCATTTTAGATGTAGCTTTCTTTGGGAGCCATACTCATGTCCAGCTTCCATTACATGAGATTTGAATTGAAGCTGGTAATTCGATCGGTAAATTGAATATTTTTATTCTCTGAGGCTACAGTTGTCCTGCTGCAAGTCTTCAATTTCATTAGTGGGAAGATCTTTTAACCAGACAAGATCTGCAGAATTGTACAGATCTTTATTGAATAACAGATGAAAGGGGTAGTTGAGATACTACCTATTATGAAACTCATCATCTGTAGGAAAGTGTGTAGTACAGGGAATGATGTTTTGATAAGTGTAAATGTTTGTGACAGGAGTCGATTCAGATGCCACGGAACAAGCTGACAGATTGTTAAAATCTGAAGATGTATCCCATGAAGAAAACATGTTGGATTATTGATATTATCCTGATTGGCAAGGAATTCATCCTTTGCAATTTGTAAGCCTATTGCATTTAGTTACCTATATCATTCTTCCAGTCGCAGGGGTTCACTTGAATTCTTGGTGTGAGTTGAGTACAATACTATTGATAGTTGATTTCAATATATCTATTTAACCAGATATTCAGGTTATAAGGCTATAAATAAACAGTATTAAAACTGTTAGACATTTATACGGAAGCAGTAATATCAGCTATCACATGTATTCTATAGACAATGGGAATAACTATATGTGCAGTTGTAACAATTGTCAAAAGATTGTCATACATAGCGAGAAACGTGAATATAATTTTGTAATGAAGGCTCTTTGAAGGCTAATCAATATACACTTCTCAATGCATATTTGCATACAGATATTGTATATGAACTTATAAGTATATCCATTCGAAGTGGCTCTGCAGGTATACTTAGATTGGATGTACCCTGAACTTTAATATTCACTTGGCTTGAAGTGATGCTTTGTACAATTGAATGGAGTTGGTGTTACCTGCAACCAGTATTGGCAATGAAGCAGATTAATTTGATCTAAATCGAATTGAATCGGAGTTTAACTTGCGTTCAATCAGGGGTTCTTCTCGAACTGCTGGTATCTGCTCGAAAGTCTAACCGTATCTAAGATATGTTAAACAAGAACAATGAAGCTATATCATGTCCAATGGATTTGATATGTGATTCATCTGATAGTGTTCGGGGTTAGCTATAAGATGAACAACAATTTAAGCTGATCAAACAATAATTCACTTACTTGTATTTGTTCCAAGTTATGGGGTGAAATTGTGGTATTTGAATATATATTTCTTGCTAAGGATTCACTTTGCTCAAACCAGATCGGTTTGTCAATAGTATGAAATGCAGGTGATTCTGTAAGAATGTACATCATCGTACAGATAGAGGGGACTAGATATAGGTGCAAAGGGGAATAAGTGGTGAAAGGATTAATTGTAAGGTAGGATAAGTAAGTATAATAACCTCTAGTGTGCCAAGAGAACTTTTTGAGGTGACTGTATATGAAGGACACTTACTCTGCCTCAGCTGCCAAGTATACTTGTATCTCAACTAAGATTGGCAATGAACTATCGGAGGTTCATACTATTGGTGAATCTGTTTGATTCAAGCATAGCGGATCCTTGCCAAGATATTCGCCTCAAACCCCATCATTTTAGCCCACAACTGCAAAGGAAAGGAAATAAGTGAGTTCATGTCCGATCGACTCGGTTTTGAGTTGATCTTATAGCTACCTTCAGGCGCTACAGGTTGAACCAAATATCTAGCCGATCAGACAAGAAGTCGCTTCCTTATTGTCCTTTGTATTTGTGGAAGTGGGTTTGAAGTTTGAGTCCAACCTCAGAACTGTGCCACAACGTGGATAGAAACCGCTTTGGAACCTGCCTCGATTCGATTAGCCATGAACTGATCCACTTCATTGACAACATTATGATTCCCAACTGCACTTACAAGGACAAGTACACTTGCGAGCCAAGTGTACTTATGAGGCCAAGTATACATAGTACAACCATTACTTCATCCCCCTCTTTATCTGCACACCTACTGACCTGCAACATCTATATAGAAAAAATAAAGAAAGGCAAGATTAGATATGTACTCCTTCAAACATCTGTATATGTCTTACAACTGTTCTGTGCGATCACAGCAGCCTCACCGAGGATCCGGCATTTAGGAATTTTCACCTCAAGTGAGGATTGTAATACACGTAGCGATACCCTTTATACTGTGCCGAAATCTATAGGAAACAAAGAGATGAAAGAGAATAGAAGACAAGCGAAGGAAATGTCCAATTAACTCTGAATCCGCAAGTCCAAATTCGAAACCAAATAAGTGATCACCATATTGCTCTCTCGGTGGTACTAGAATCGGTACATACTATTTGCCGACATGGTGATGTCATTCAGCATCATTATATTGTTGTTAACATGTCATATACTGGACAAAGTCTTGAATTCAACTAATTGATCAATCGTTCATATATGATTACTTTCATTGAATGCATTCGCGAACATCATCTGAGGGGTAAGGCCATTGGGGCCGGTCTCGCATCTCGGCAGCAGTCAACTAACATAATTGCATGATGTAAATATCTGGATCATTGCTGCTATTCTTGAGAACCCTCAGATTCGTATGATTTCTCCAATTCCATGTCTCTGTACATTCGAATAGCCAAGTATATGGCATACCTGATATGTGACAGCCTTTACTCTCGGCATTGATATGTATCTCACCATTTGACTCCAGGTTGACTCATATATTGGTTATCAGAAATCAGCTTTCTGTTGCTAGCTCTCTATTGCAATCATCATATATCGACATGTATTGATACATGTTCGTTCCAGTTGTAGTGTCTAACTCGTAAGTATACAATAAGGTTGTACTCACCAAGTAATCAAGTATGCTTACACTCTGATATATCTGGGAATCCATTCTCCGATTTCCATACCTTTAACTTCTACATCTATGAAAGTAGTAGGTTTCCTGTTACACCTCACAGGTTGTACATCACCAAAGGCCATCGGTGCGGGGTCACCTACGATCACTCGATCATAGCTATGTCGGGATAGTACAAGTGCCATCTTTGGATGTCATCGAAATTACATAGATTATCACTCGTACCAAATGAAATCAGATGAGCTGTCATGCAGTCAACCACACCACTGATAAGCAATTACAAATGGTTATTGGGACAATACTCTGCCAGCTCATACTATCAATATTGCGAAGACGGTTGAGATACTGTAGATACAGAAGTACCTGCGTTTGCAGCGTAGCTGATGAAGTCGTTAATGTCCCTCACGATCGAAAGGATACCGTTCACCTGAAATCAAAGATGTCGAAAGGATACGATAGGTCCGGACCACAGAAGTCTGAAGGACTGATGTCAGTAGGAGTTCTATTTGTCTGAGTTAAAGATCTAAGCGGAAAGATACAGAAGGTCTGGAAGAGCATTGAAGGGCAGGAAGGGTATTGGGGCGAAAGGGAAGTTAGGCAGAGGAGCTCATGAGAAAAAACATAGATAGAAGTAATTGTTAGAGCGAGAGGATAGAGGTATAAAGACCTCTAGAATCTCCGAGGGTAGAAGGGCAAGCTTCTTGACAAGGAGAATAAGCCTTAACAATATACGCATTGGAAAGCCAAACATCTTTGTCTTGAATCTTTATCTTTTAGTGACTTTCACATCCTGAGTGAATCTTCATAACTTCCATCGCAAGCAAGTCCGGAAAGCAGTAAGGATACTACTTGTACTGGTAACTCTGAGGTGACATTTCCGGTGTTACATCATATTGTTAGCAAAGAAACACTTCTGTTGAAGCTATCTTTCTACCCACCAAGCTGTCAAAGGTTCTTGATGCTTTTGCACTTTTATATTCCGGATATTGGTGTAATGGCGGCCTATGGCAGGGTAACTGCCCAACCGCCCAGTATATAGTCATCTCATGCGAGTGCTCTTGCACGCCATCGATAACCTTACCTATTGAATCTACCTCATTCTCGAATCCACGTTTGCAACCGTATCTACACTTATACGAGGTCGTACATGGATGTACGCCCTTACAATGTTATCGATCTTTAGTAATTGGATACGTTTCGCTCACGGGATTTCGTGAATTACCTCTTTTCGACGCGTTACCTATCATCGAGAAATCGTACGAATACACGCGTTCTACCCTCGAGAAATTCTACGAATCGACGAGAGATTACCTCGAGATATCCTACAGGTCTCTTTACTTTACCCCTTTTTCTGGACACGTCGATACACGCGCCAGACCATCGAGCTCAACGCGAAGTCGAAAAGACTGGAAGGAAACCGAAGACGAAATAAGACCCAAAGACGCTATAAGGCCCAAAGACGAATTAAGACGAGCATCTCGGTTCAGTATTTTGAGCATCCTTATGGTTGCGAGGCTGCTCAGGCGGCTCGGGCTACTGCTACTTTATGGTCCCGAGGCCGCTCAGGCGACTCGGGCTACCACCCGAACTGGCATTCATCTCTACCCGGGCTGATGGGCAGGTGGTGATGTCTGCGAAGGAGAGTCGAAGATCGAAGGGCATGGTCGAAGGGGAAAAGTCGGAGGGCAACCGAATGTCGAAGAACGAAGCAAAGAGTAGTCGATGACGGTTGATGGGATGACCGTACCCACGATCCGGATTTCAAGCGGACGCGATCATGATCATCGTTTGCACGGAAGTGTACCTTATCAATTTGCACGGAAGTGCACCTTGTCGCTTGCACGGAAGTGCACCTGAATCGAAAGCTCTCAAGTGCACTTGACGATTACCTTCCTACGATCTGAGCGGAAGCTCTGAAGCGCACTTGACGATTATCTTCCTCCGAACTGAGCGGAAGCTCCGAAGCGCACCTATGAGCGTCAGCATTGCACAAACAAAGTGTACTTACGGAGAACGATTATACGAGTACGGAAGTGCACTTACGGAGAAAGACTACCGAGGGCACAAGCTTTGCGCGAGCTTAGCGCACTTGATTGATTACATTGTAAGTTCGATCTTCTCTTGGATGCTCACGAGTTAGATAATCGGTGAATCACATACGATTGATACGTGACGAGACCTTCGAATCGGTCAATGACTTCCGACGCGATACCGTTTCACACCTCCGAGCCTGCACGATGAAAGCTACGGTATGCCGAGGGCTTGGATATGGACATGGAGCTTGGTGCTGCCGAGCCACGAAAGTCATTGGAGATATGGAGATCTGGAGGTTATAGGGGTCAATTGGACGTTTCCTTCTCTTCTCTTCTTATTGGATCTCGGCCCGGTACAAATGGCGATGGCACGGGTTTTACCACCTACCACTGGAGGTGGACTTTCACCATGCCCCAGATCCACCGAAATGTCACCCTCGAGCGGTACCGATCGGCAACAGGATTTACGAGGCCGTACGAGGGCGTACGAGCTTGGATTCTTTCTTCTTCTCTTCATGTACGGGTATGCAGCCCAGGAGGTCTGCAGATAAAGAGGGGGATGATGTTATGGCGGCCTATGGCAGGGTAACCGCCCAACCGCCCAGTATATAGTCATCTCGTGCGAGTGCTCTTGCATGCCATCGATAACCTTACCTATTGAATCTACCTCATTCTCGAATCCACGTTTGCAACCGTATCTACACTTATACGAGGCCATACATGGATGTACGCCCTTACAATTGGCTGCCACATCTCACAGGGATAGTGCTGGTATCATGAACCAGATTTCGTTCTCTATGCCAGCTGGGAAAGAGAGTCTCTCCCTAAGGGAAGGTATCACTGTGATCTTGTATGAGATGAACACTATATCCAGTTAGCATTAGCTGTCACTATCCATCGATCGAAAATCGAGACATTATATTGTGCACACCTCCGAAAGCAGCAATCCCTTCCATACCTCAGGATAGTCATCCTGCTAGTCCTGATCGGAATTATGATCCTTTCAGACCTGTTAATGTCCCACACACCAGTCTACGAGTCTTTGGTACAGTTACAACAGGAAGATGGTGTTAGGTTCCTTATTGATTGGGATCTCAATTTAGTCCCCTTCTTCGGAACTTGGAGCTTTTATAGGAGGATCTTTCAAGGACAAATCTGGGTCATACTCTCAGCAATGATGGATGCTGATTCTGACACAATGATGGGGGAGGCAGTGATACTGATACGAATGGAAAGTGTATTGGTAATGGCAGAAGACAAAGGAAATGAAGTAGTCCGTTATGAGCCCATCATGCGGAATGATATCTCTGATTGGATAGTCTCTTTGATAAACAGCATCGAGGCAGAATTGAACCGAATGGATGCATTGATAACGCAGACTGAAGGAAGCAATATCAAGATCACAGAAGTATTGTCTGAGTTGGTCAGAGCATACGAAGCCCTAGTATTTAGGCAGAACTAGATATATGATACTGTGGCTTCAGGAGTCGATGCCATTCTGTGGGTGCAGCTAGAGCATTACTCATACATTGTTGCCCAGTTCCAGGTATTTGTGGCCAATTTTAGTGCTGCAATTGCCATAGCGAAGGCACAGTCATCTGAAGCATATGAGGAGCTATGCCTGGCTCTTGGGAAACAGATATAAGCCTCATCAGCAGTATAGACCTCTCTCTCTGGCATATTAGAAAAGAGGGAAAGAGCCCAGGAAAGGCTCGCTCTCCAAGTACATGCTCAGTCAGAAGAACTTACAAGTATCAAGAGGAAAGCCAGCGAAGAGGTTAAAAGAGTAACAGAACTCAAGAAAAAGGCTGACACTGAGAAGAAGCAGAGAGAAAGTGATATAAAGAAGACTCGAAGGGATATGGAAAAAAGATTTCGGGAATTCACAAGGACCCTTTTGACTAGGCTATTGGACAAAACGATCAAGAAGTCTATCAAGTCCCTAGCAAGGTCTGTTCTTGGACATCAAGAAGGGGATATCAAACCAAGTGACGAAGGGTTCCACCTTCATTACTGCATAGGTACCAAAGGAGAAGGATATTGGATAAAAGAAGCCCTTACTTTGGACCCAGAGGGAGCTCCACCGCCACCAGGAGGTTCTGATTTAGAATCCGGCCTCTCTGGTTCAGAGGATGAGGAAGAAAGGGGAGGTGGTGGTGGAGGTGGTGGTGGAGGTAGTGGTGGAGGTGGTGGTGGAGATAGTGGTGGAAGCGGAGGAGGTGGAGGAGGCAGAGGAGGAGGAGGCGGAGGAGGTGGGGAAAGCAGAGGCGGAGGAAGTAATGCAGGAAGTTTACATCCAAGCCAGGTACCTTTACCTCCTTCTGGCGGTACAGACTATGAAACACCACCTCCCAACCCTCACATGCCAGCAAGGTTCTCCAAGAAGGGCAAAATAAAAATGCCTCCCATCTTCAAAGGAGACAAGAAGGATCCCAAAGAAATATATCAAAGGTGAATTCGATCAGTGGAATGTTATCTGCAGTATTTCCACGATGAATTCCATGATGACATCGATAATATCATCTGGGTTGGTGTGCTCTTGGAATACAAGGCCCAAGCCTGGTATGATACCCGCGAAGAAGACATGAAGAAGTTCTTTCAGGTTGATACTGGAAGTCCTTGACCAGTACAATGGAAGAAAGGTTCATCGATAAGCAAGAGGAAGAGTTGTCCCTACGAAAGATGAATGATCTGAAATATACTGGGGATATTGAGGACTACTTTATGAAGATGGAAACCCTCAACTTCTGAGTATGTCTGAGCAGAACCTCTTACATCCATTTTCTTAAGCAAGGAATGAACGAAGATATTTTGGATCGAATGTCAACTGCAGATGTAGCACCCAAAGATGATCCAGCCTTTATCGAATTAATGAGGTGAGTGGGTGTATCATATGAGAATCAGTTGGCAGAGAAAAATAGGTCTCATCAGAACTGTGACAACTTCCAAAGAAAAAAGGGAAATCAGCGGAAGAGAGATGAGTACCAGGGGAAGGATAAGAACCAAGAAAAGAATACAGAGAAAGATAAATGTTCTGATCTCGAAAAACCTCGAACTGAAAAGAAGGGACCAAAGCCTATTCACACTGATAAGGCCAAAGTCTTTAAGAGTATTCCTGAGAGTCTGCTAGAAGCAAGATCCAAACACAATGAATGCAAGCTTTGTGGATCCTCTGAGCATGATTGATGGTTCTTCTGTAAGAATCCCATCCAGGCTTTATCTAGCAAGAAGAGTAAGAAACCCTAGGACAAGGAGGAAGCTCTGAAGCAGGAGACTACAGCCTCCAGTTCAAAAGTCAGACCAAGGAGTTTGGCTGATAGGATCACAGCATCTGCAACTCACGCCCTCTTGAGAAGGTTGTATGAGGTAGATTCTGATGGTATGGAAATTGACGATTGAGGAATGTTGGGTTTCTTATGTCTTTGCTTAAGTTTTAGGATTGCGATCTTTCCTTTCGAGTATTGACATCCACAGTGATTGTATCTTGAGTTTAGTTTAATGAGAAATGACTTCTTTTGGTTCTTAAAAAGGGTGCCTGCGATGAGTTCAGTACTCGAAATATGCTGATCATATAGTAGACAAAAGCAAACATATGACTATCACACTATCTTCGATAATACACCCTCATACCCCACACACTTACTGAATACTACAATCCGTTGCGGTTGGAGCTGTGTCAAAAGGCAGTTCATTATGATTTCCACACGAAAAGAATGATAACGTAAGGCCTCGGCCGAAGCACCTCAACCTGAACCCAAGATAGCACAGCAATTATCTCCAGAACTAAAGACCGGTTCAAGACCCACAGTATGCATGTTTGCATCATTCAAGGACAATAAGAACATCCTGGTGAGAGTCTTTCTGGACACAGAGTGTGATACACCTATGATGTCAAAGTAGTAGGCTGAGTCGAATCGTGTTCCATTGGTTACTTGAACAGAACCAAAGTCAGTTGAGAACTTCAATGGCGAGATTGTAGAAGGAGCTGAATGGCAGTATACCTTTCCAGTTACTCATCGGTACGAAAGTCATTATACCAAAGAAACCTTTTAAATTGGCCCGATGGAATCTGCAACTGATATCATGTTACCTTACTGGTGGATCGTCAAGCATGGAGTACTCAGAGGAATCACTGAAGAAGGTGATAAACTCCAATTCACATCGAAGCATTGTCATCAGCATTGTACAAAGGTAGCTGTTAGTTCATTCTCGATTGAATATGACAATTGTATTCTCAGGTTTGATACCGATTCATGGTGGATTGGAGTGATTGGGTGTATGCATATTAATGCAGCAAACGAAATGGAAATTGATTGGGTCGAGCGAATTCCACAGCAGTATCAAGACTTTCAGTCAGTTTATAATGGAGAAACTGCCAATACTCTACCACCACATCGATCGTTTGATCATGCAATGGACTTAACAGATGGAGAGCAATCTCTGTGGGGATCCATCTATGCTCTTTCTGAAAAAGAACTTTCGGTCCTTAAAGAGTATTTAAAAGAAATGCTAGATTCTGGCAAGATTCGTCCAAGCAAGTCACCCGCTGGAGCACCAATACTCTTCGTTCCAAAGCCTCATGGAAGGGATTTATGTTTGTGTGTAGATTACAGAGGACTCAACTGCATCGCGATTATGAATCGTTATCCTTTGCTACTTATAAACTAACTTACGGTCAAAGGTACTGGCTCAAAGCTCTTTACAATAATTGACCTAAAGGAGAGTTACAATCTCATTCGAATAAAGCCTGGTGACGAATGGAAGACAGAAATTCGTACGAGATATAGATACTATGAATATTTGGTTATGTCCTTTGGATTGGAAAATACGCCAGCCTCATTTTAAGATATGATGAACGAGATCCTAAGGGATCTAATCGATCATGGAGTTGTGATTTATATAGATTATATCCTCATCTATACCAACGACAAAGAAGAGTATGTACAATTGACAAGAGATGTCCTTCGTAAACTACAGGAAAACAACTTGGCTATAGCACCAAATAAGTGCGAATGGCATCAGAAACAAGTTGAATTCCTAGGATATATCATATCGGGAGAAGGTGTCAGCATGACAGAAGACAAGGTTGATACTATCCAGAAATGGGAAATGCCAGACTCAGTCAAGGACGTTCAGTTATTCTTAGGATTTGCCAATTTCTACTGACGCTTCATAAAGGACTTTTCGAGAAACTGCAGACCATTGACAGACCTAACCAAATGAACTGGTAAACGGTTCGATTGGAAGGCAAATCCATGCTGTTCACAGGTTTTCGATTTGTTGAAGAAGTCTTCACTGAGGCATTCATCCTTTGTCACTTCGAACCTGAGCATCCTGTGGCAGTTGAGACTGATGCTAGTGACTTCGTTATTGGTGCGGTCCTTTCCCATGTGATTGATGGACGATTATACTGTGTGGTCTATCATTCTCACAAGATAGACTAGGCAGAGATTAACTATCAGATCCACGATACACAGATGCTAGCAATAGTATCTGCCTTTAAAGAATGGAGACGTTATCTCGAAGGAGCAGCCCATCCAATCAGTGTGTTTACGGACCACAAGAATCTTGAGTACTTCACCACTACTAAGATACTGAATCGGAGACAAGACTGTTGGGTACAGGAACTAGCTGTTTACGATTTCAAGATATTCTACCGACCAGGTAGTGCAAATGGAATACCTGATACATTATCTAGATGTTCGGAGTACTCCCCTAAAAAGGGAAGAGGTAGTATCGAAGAAAACAAAAATCAACTAATACACCGCGTTTTAAGGCCCGATTAGTTGGTAACATCTGAAGGGGAAACAGTCCAGGTGATAGCAGCAAAGCTACGAGGCGAACAGATTATGATTTCTTCTTCTAGGTTGATGTCAATCCCAATAGTCAAGTTCAATTCTTGCTTAGTAGAAGCAGTAGTAGGTAATTCAAATAACGATGCTGCATGGCAGGAATAGTATGTCAGAGTTATGGAAGATAGTCTAAGCCCTGACATCTCGTTTGAAAACAAAGCCTTTTATTATAAAGGAAGGATGTGGATCTCAGATGATCTGCAGCTACGAAAACAAATACTCGATGCAGAGTATGATTCAAAGGTAACTGGGCATATGGGACAAGACAAGACAATTGAGTTGGTCTGAAGGAACCTCGTTCGGCCAGAGATGGAAAAGTTCATCGAAGACTTTGTCCGCTCATGCCCTGAATGTCAGAAGAACAAAGCAGCTCGTCACGCTCGCTATGGACTTCTACAACCTCTCAAATTAGCTTACTGTCTATGGGATTCAGTCTCTATGGATTTCATTATCGACCTACCTGTATCTAAAGGCTATTTATCAGTCTGGATTGTTGTTGACAGATTCACAAAGATGGCACACTTCATACTACTGAAAGATGGCGAGAAGAAAGCCACACACCTGGTTAAGATCTTCCTGAAAGAAGTTTGAAGATTTCATGGTCTACCATCGAACATAGTATCAGACAGAGATTCTTGGTTCGCCTCAGCATTTTGGTCCTCTTTGATCTAAGCCCTTGATATTCAATTGATGATGTCTTCACCATTTCATCCACAGACAGATGGTCAAATGGAAAGAGTGAAACAAACATTGGAATGCTACCTACAAATCTACTGCAACTATGGACAGGATAACTGATCTGAGATATTTCCAATGGCAGAGTATGCCTACAACAACTCACTTACCACCGTGACTGACATGTCAACTTTCTTTGCAAATTATGGGTTTGATTCTCGAACGAATTGGCCCATTATAGCAGAGGCAAAGAATCCGGTATCAAGGAACTATATTCATTGGATGTCAAGTATGCATGACCTATATCAAGAAGGTTTAGAAAAGGTACAAGAGACAATGGGAAGATACCATGATAAATGTGCTAAGGAACCTCGGAAGCATTCGGTTGGTGATCTAGTAATGCTAAATGGAAAAAACCTCAAGACCAGATATCCATCTAGAAAGCTAGATGCGAAGTTGTTTGGTCCTTTCAAGGTGCTAAAGGTACTTTCACCTACAGTAATAAAGCTCGAATCGCCTAAGATTTGATGAATTCATCATGCTTTCCATGTTTCTCTCATTGAACCCTATCGAATGGCCACTATTCCCTTTAGACCTGTACCAGAACTGACTACCAGCGAAGGAAATAAACTAGGTTACGATGTGGATGGCTACGAATACGAAACAGGATATGAGGTCGAGGAAATCATGGGCAGCTAGTATAGCAAGGAGCGAAAGAAGGTGCTATATCTGGTAAATTGAAAATGGTATCCAGACAAAACAGATTGGACTGAGGAATCTTATGAGAATATCGATGATAAGAGGTTACTGAAGGATTATCATAAGCGGAACCCTCAATCAGCTAAGGGCAAGAGATTGCGCTAGTACCTTTTCCCCATGAAGGGTTTATAATGGCTAGCAAGATACCTAGGAAACTGGAATTGATTTATGGACACAAGGGGTCATAGTTTTACCAAGGAGGAAAGGAGAAACTTTGGGTTTTAGGCACATGAGGTCATAATTTACCAAAGTAATGAAGAGCAGATTAGCATGATCGTTCAGAGACAAACTGTATAAGGAGGGAGATAGTGTTATACCTTACAAGTTGTACATCACCAAAGACCATTGGAGCAGGGTCACCTACAATCACTCGATGATAGCTGTGCCGGGATAGTACAAGCACTATCTCTGGATGTCGTCGAAACTACATAGATTATCACTCGCACCCAACGAAATCAGATGAGCTGTCATGCAGTCAACCATACCACTGATAAGCAATTACAGATGGTTATTGGGATGATACTCTGCCAGCTCATACCATCGATATTGCGAAGATGGTTGAGATGCTGTAGATACGAAAGTTCCTGCATTTGCAGTGTAGCTGATGAAGTTGTTAATGTCCCTCGCGATTGAAAGGATACCATTCGCCTGAAATCAAAGAGATCGAAAGGATACGATAGGTCCGGACCACAGAAGTCTGAAGGACTGATATCAGTAGGAGTTCTAATCGTGTGAGTTAGAGATCTAACCAGAAAGATGCAGAAGGTCTGGAACAGCGCTGAAGGGCAGGAAGAGTATTGGTGCGAAGGGAAGGTTAGGTAGAGGAGCTCATGAGACAAAACGTAGATAGAAGTAATTGTTAGAGCAAGAGGATAGAGGTATAAAGACCTGTAGAATGTTCATGGATAGAAGGGCAAGCCTCTTGACAAGGAGAATAAGCCTTAACAATATATGCATTGGAAAGCCAAACATCTTTGTCTTGAATCTTTATCTTTTAGTGACTTTCACATCCTGAGTGAATCTTCATAACTTCCATCGCAAGCAAGTCCCGAAAGCAGTAAGGATACTACTTGTTCTGGTAACCCTGAGGTGACATTCCAAGTGTTATATTTCCACATGGCATGTCCTTCTGAGCCTGGCTGTAGGATGCATACCCTAACATCAAGCATGATACGGTTAATTATCACTATCTGTGATAACATCAATCGATTATCATCATGGCATTATTTGATACTGTCAGAGATAAAGATCAATTGCAGAGGGTATCACTGATTGATATATCATGCAACTCAGACCGTTTACGTGCTCGGCTATTCAACTCCAATATAGTAGATTTCAGTAATGGCAGTATTAGGTTCGCTTCAAGTTGGCCTTGTATATGCACTTGACCTCACCTGTAAACTTGGTCTTGTAAGTGCACTTGACTCACATGTGCACTGCTTGGCTGCCGACACCTGGTAACCGTCCTTTATGTATGATCACCTTGCCAAGTGTATTTTGCAGGCTAGCAATTATCTTACTAACTTACCTAATTACATACTCTACAATTGATATCATCCTCGTTATCACTAATTGCATTTGCAGTGATTGCTATTAATATCCATCTATACGAGGGCGTACGTCTTTATACAATAATCGCTTTTCAGTCACCAGATATGTTTTGATCACAAGGTTTCGAGAGTTCTTTACGTTTTCAACACATCATTGCAAGCCAAATCAGACGATTATTTAATAACACTCTATGCAACTCAATGCCTCCCACTTTGTCAATTAGAGGTCAAGTGCATGCGATTGATAATAGTGAGGGCAAGAAAACGTGGCAGATATTGGTGACAAGTACCTAACAGGCTCCAGTCGAAATAATCGCTGCAATAGAAGACAATCACGATGCCGATGGCATCAATCACAATACCGATGCCAATAATCACGATGCGGACAATAGAAATCAGGATTCCCACAGTGGAAATTTGTATCCCAATGATGGTGATCTCAATCCTGATGGGAATACACTGATAACGATGACAATAACCACTCATCTATGATGACCAAAGATGATCCGAATGATATGGCCACCCAGACCGATTGATATTGAAGCTTATTTTCAAACAACAAGCCAAAATGTGATGCGAAAAACGGACTGAGCACAAAGTATTATCATCTACAAATGATGCTGCAAACTCACTTACAAAGTATCAGCAGCACATAGAAGTGCACATACAGTGAAAGACTACTAATAGATAGAATCAAAGCCGATACTTCATTGTACGATTCTTCAAGATGGATGAGCAACGAATCCAAATTCATCTCACATTGTTTATGAACATATCAATCAATACCTTATCATATCTACAATCAGGATTACCTATCAGTCAGACTGAATCGAGTTACTGATGATTATTGGAGAAACTGGCGATGTTATATGAAACAACAATGACTACAGACTGTACAATTCCGATTGTTGATATCATGGAGATGATCCAAGTCAGGAGTAAATTGATTCTCAATTGACAATGAGTAATTCTTTGGACATTGAGAGTGTTATCTTGTCTCTAGGTTGGATAGACCACTGCTTGATCGTATTACTAGGTGAGATGGACATCTACTTCGTTGCATCTCTAGATGAGATAGATCTGTGCTTCATCATATACCTGAGCGGGATGGATGTCTACTTGGCCACCAAGAAATCTTCCGGTGGAAAGAAAACCAGCGGTAGTGGCAAGCGTACCAAATTACCTCCGGTACCATGGTTCTCAAGAGAGGTTGTCAAAAACCACCTTGCCAATAAGATGTGCATGCACTGTAACGGCAGAAACGTGACGCATACTTGTCCACGATATATTCGGGCCCACTATCCAGACAAATTCAATTCCCGTATTCACAGCCACTGTGATTCTGGTTACAGCGGCTACAAAGTCAAACGGCAAAGATCATTTGAAATCCGATACGAGCTCTCATTCACTATGGGGCAATGAGTCGCAGCATAGTACCTATGCTGCAAAGGTGACTCGGCAAACGGGACGAATCAGCATTATTGATAATCCTGGGCCTCGATAGCAGCAAGATGATGTCCTCAAGAGAAAGTCGAAAGACTAGAAACAAGCATTCATCACAACCTTGGGACTCGAAGTCAGCAAGATGATATCTGCAAGACAAAGTCAAAACATTAGGCTTCAGATTCAGTATTTCGAACACTTGGCACCAATTGACGTTCCGGATGTCTTAATTATACCCATAGAGTTGTATGACTTGGTTTAAGGCTCAATACCAGGAAATTATCTAGAAAGCCAGTCGATTGGTTTGCCTTGCGAACTCCCAGTGGGCTGCAGGCCACAAATGGGATTCGCAATGGAACCCCATATGCAGATACCAACGGAACTTTGCAGGGGTACGGTGGTAAGTCTCCAGACATTAGTTTCTTTAGAGCAATCACATTCTATGACCTCCTTGAAAGCAACAAGGTCGTCGAGACATTCACCCTACAGTCTGAAGAGTGTACTGCACCGCTGAGAGCATCATGGGGTGAGATCTCAGATGAAGAACTCTGATACTAGATTGGCAAACAGGGTTCAGCAGTGGTAGTTGTAGCACAAGTATGACACAGTGAAGCTGTTTGAATGAATGCTATCAGCTCGCCAAGTCACAATGGGAGTACTGAATGGTGGGGGTTTCTAACAAGGATCATTCGTTATGAAACGGCTCCTAATTTCATCAACAATTACCGCCCCATCATGGTATTCATCCAAGTGACTAATATGGATGGAGCAGAAACTGCATTATATCAAATATATAGTCCAATACAGTGGAGACGATACAAGTACTGGCAATACATGGATTCCGGCCTCAATGGCCAAATGATTGACTTTCTGATTCGTACCGACATGGCCAGAACACTGAGTGATTTGGTGGTGAGAGGGCTGGATCAATATGGGATTTGGAGAAACCTTGGGCCCAATTGGCCAAATTTTTGATTTAGATTTTGATATGATACATTTTGCATCGCAGATATGCGATTTCATGAAAGCCTTCCAAGGCGCGAGATAAGGGATGATGAGAATCCATTGAATATGGGTAGAAAGAGTACAAATTGTATGTTCCGAATCAAATGACTGGAAACAAATGGCTGAATTGGATCAAGGTTAGTCTACTTGAATGGATGGCGGTACCCAATATTACAGTGAAGATTCTACCACTGTTCTTTAAGAAATATTTACTTTATAAGAGATACTGCCATGACTTGCAATCGAATGCAGACATACAAAGTCACAATGGCAATCGAAACAGTTATATGAACAACAACATCGATGGATATCGATGAGAATTGACATTGTATTCACTGGCCATATTCAGTCATCGATGGAGCACAGACATCAAAAGCAGGGAATGACTGTCCCGGAATCAGTGAAACTACTACTATGACCAAATCAGCATGGTATGTGGAGGAATACCTATCCATTTCCACAGCAATGAACTCATCATATTGCAGTCTTCTATTGCACCTGTTCTCGTAAGTGTACTTGGCCTTGTTAGTGCACTTGGTTTGCAGGCACACTAAACCTTGCAAGTCACTTGGCTCTAAGTTGTACTTGGCCTGGGGAGTACATTTGGCATGCAGGTGCACTGGAAGTCAAGGAGACATTATGGGTATACAATATTACTATACACGACCTGGAAGATACAAAGAATCTGTTACACCTTACATGTTGTACATCACCAAAGGCCATCGGAGCGGGGTCACCTACGATCACTCGATGATAGCCGCATCGGAATAGTACAAGTGCTATCCCTGGACGTCATTAAAACTACACAGAATATCACTCGCACCCAACGAAATCAGATGAGCTGTCATGCAGTCAACTACACCACTGATAAGAAGTTAGAAGTGGTTATTGAGACGATGCCTTGCCAGCTCATACCATCGATAGTGCAAAGAGAGCTGAGAGGCTGTAGATACGAAAGCACCTGCGTTTGCAGCATAGCAAACGAAGCCTCTATGTCCCTCACGATCGAAAGGATACCATTCGTCTGGAAGCAAAGAGATCGAAAGGATTCAATAGGTCCAGACCACATAAGTTCGAAGGACTGATGTCAGAAGGGGTTCTATTCGTCTGAGTTAGAAATCTGAGCGGAAAGAAGCGGAAGGTCTGAAAAGAGCACTGGAGGACAGGAAGGGCATTGGAGCGAAGGGAAGGTTAGGTAGAGGAGCTCATGAGAAGAGCGTAGATAGAAGTAATTGTTAGAGTGATAGGATAGAGGTATAAAGACCTCTAGAATCTTCGAGGGTAGAAGGGCAAGCTTCTTGATGAGGAGAACAAGCCTTAACAATATACGCATAGAAAGCCAAACGTCTTTGTCTTGAATCTTAATCTATCAGTGACTTTCACATCCTGAGCGAATCTTCATAACTTCCATCGCAAGCTAGTCCTGAAAGCAGTAAGGATACTACTTGTACTGGTAAACCTGGAGTGACGCTTCCGGTGTTACATTATATTGTTAGCAAAGAAACATTTCTGTTGAAGCTATCTTTCTACCCTCCAAGCGGTCAAAGGTTCTTGACGCTTATGCGCTTTTATATTACAGATATTGCCTGCCACATCTCGCAGGGAGAGTGCTGATATCATGAACGAGATTTTGATCTCATTACCAGCTGGGAAAAGACCTCTCACCCTGAGGGAAGCTATCACTGTGAGCTGGTGCGTGATGAAGACTATATCCAGTTATCATTGGTAGTTACCATTCATCGATCGAAAACCGAAGCATTATACCGCGCACACCTCCGAAAATATCAATTCCTCGCATATCTTAAGATAGTCATCTTGCTAGCCATGATCGGAACCATTGTCCTCCCAGATCTGTGAATGCCCCATTCACCAGACTATGAACCTTCGTTACAGTTATAACAGGAAGCTGGTGCTAGGTTTCTCGTTGATTGGGATCTTGATTTAGTTCCCTTTTTTGGAACGTGGAGCTTCTACAGCAGGATCTTTCAAGGACAAATCTGGGTCATACTCTAAGCAATGACAGAGGCTGGGTCTGATACGATGATGGGGGAGGCAATGACGTTGGTGTGAAGGGAAAGTGTGTTGGTGGTAGCAGGTGATAAGGGAAAGGAAGTAATTCGCTATGAGCCTATTGTGCGGAACGATATTCCTGAATAGGTAGTCTCTTTGATAAACAGCATCGAAGTAGAGTTGAATCGAATGGATGCACTGATTAACCAGATTCAAGGAAGCAATATCAAAATCAGAGAAGCACTACCTGAGTTGGTCAGAGCATACGAAGCCCTAGTATTTAGGCAGAATGGAATCTATGTTGCTGTGGCTTCTGAAGTCGATGATCTACAAAGAGCACAACTATAACATTACTCAGACATCGTTGCCCAGTCCCAGGTATTTGCGGCGAATGTCAGCACTGCAATTGCCATTGCGAAAGCACAGTCTTCCGAAGCTTATGAGGAACTACGCCTGGCCCTTGGGAAGCAGATTCATGCCTCATCGGTATCGTGGACCTCTATCTCTGGCATATTGGAAAAGAGGGAAAGAGCCCAGAAGAGGCTCGCTCTCCAAGTATATACACAGTCAGAAGAACTTACCAGTGTCAAGCGGAAGGCCAACGAAGAGGCCAAGAGGGTTACAGAACTCATGAAGAAGGCTGACGCTGAGAAGAAGCAGAGAGAAAGCGATACAAGGAAGACCAGAAAGGACATGGAGAAGATATTTCGGGAGTTTACAAGCATCCTTATGACCAGGCTATCGGACGAAACCACCAAGAAATCCATCAAGTCCCTAGCAAGATCGCTCCTTGGACATTAAGAAGGAGATATCAAACCAAGTGACGAAGGGTTCTGCTTTCATTACTGTATAGGTACCAAAGGAGAAGGTTATTGGGTTAAAGAAGCCATCACTCCAGATCCTGAGGGAGCCCCACCACCACAAGGAGGTTCTGGTTGGGAATCTGGCCTCTCTGGCTCTGAAGATGAAGAAGGATGCGGAGATGGTGGTGGTGGTGGTGGAAGCGGAGGAAGTGGTGGAGGTGGAGGTGGAGGTGGTGGAGGTGGAGGTGGAGGACGTGGTGGAGGCGGAAGTGGAGGAAGCTTACATCCAAGTCAAATATCCCTACCTCCTTTTGGCAGTATACACTATAGTACGCCACCTCCCAATCCTCGCCTACCAGCCAGATCCTCCAACAAAGGCAAGATGAAAATGCCTTCAGTCTTCAAAGGGGATAAGAAGGATCCCAAAGAAATCTATCAAAGGTGGATTCGATCAGTGGAGCGTTGTCTACAGTATTGCCGCGATGAATTCCACGATGATATAGACAACATCATATGGGTTGGAGGTTTCTTCGAAGACAAGGCTCTAGCCTGGAATGATAACTGCGAAGAAGACATGAAGAAGTTCTTCCAGATTGATAACTGGAAGTCTTTCACCAGTACAATGGAAGAAAGATTCATCGATAAGCAAGAGAAAGAAAAGTCCCTGCGAAAGATGAATGATCTGAAGTATACTGGAGGTATTGAGGACTACCTGATGAAGATGGAAACTATCAACTTTCGAGTATGTCTGAGCGGAACCTCTTACATCCATTCCCTTAAACAAGGAATGAATGAGGAAATTCTGGATCGAATATCAACTGCAGAGGTACTACGCAAAGATGACGCAGCCTTTATCGAATTAATGAGGCGAGTGGGTGTATCATACGAAGATCGGTTGGCAGAGAAGAATAGGTCTCATCAGAATTGTGACAACTTCCAAGGAAAGAAGGGAAACAAATGAAAGAGAGATGAAAATCAGGGGCAAGATAAGAATCAAGAAAAGAAGCCAGAGAAAGACAAATGTTCTGACCCCAAGAAACCTCGAACAGAGAAGAAAGGACCAAAGCCTATTCACTTTGATAAGGTTGAAGCCCTAAAGGGTATTCCTGAAAGTTTGCTAGAAGCAAGAGGCAAACGCAACGAATGTAAGCGTTGTGGATCCTCTGAACATGTTCGATGGTTCTTCTGCAAGAATCCCATCAAGACTTTGCTAGCAAAAAGAACAAGAAGCCCAAGGATAAGGAGGAAGCTCCAAAGCAGGAAACTATAGCCTCCAGTTCGAAGGTCAGGTCAAGGAACTTGGCTGACAGGATCACAGCATCTGCAACTCACGCACTCTCGAAGAGGTTGTATGAAGTAGATTCTGATGGTATGGAAATTGACGAATGAGAGACACTGAGTTTCTTATGTCTTTTCTTAGGTTTAGGATTGCGATCTTTCCTTTTGGGTATAGACACCCACAGACTGTTATATCTTGAGTTTAGTTATAATAAGAAACGATTTCTTTCTACATAAAAAAGGGTTCCTGAGGATGAGTTCAGTGCTCGAAATATGCTGGTCATATAGTACCCAAGTGCAAACATATGACTACCACATTATCGAAACAATCATAAACAACACCTCTATGCATATAACTACCACTAGAACCACAACCCGTTGCGGCTGGAACTGTGTCGAAAGGCAGTTCATCATGATTTCTACACGAAAAGATAGAAAGTGCAAGGCCTCAGCCGAAGTACCTCAATCTCATCTCAAAAAAGCGAAGCAGTTACCCCCAGAACCAAAGACTGGATCAAGATCCACAGTACGCATGTTTGCATCATTCAAGGACAAGAAGAATGTCCTGGTTAGAGTCCTCTTGTATACAGGGTGTGATACACCTATGATGTCAAAGCAGTGGGCCGAAGCTAATAGTGTTCTATTGGTTACTCAAACAGAACCAAAGTCAGTTGAGAACTTCAATGGCGAGATTGTAGAAGGAGCTGGATGGCAGTATACCTTTCCAGTTACTCTTCGGTACGAAAACTATTATACCAAAGAAACCTTCGAAATCGGACCTATGGAATCAGCAACTGATATTATGTTACCTTACTGGTAGATCGTCAAGCATGGAGCACTTAAAGGAATCACTGAAGAAGGTGATAAGCTCCAATTCATATCGAAGCATTGCCATCAGCATTGTACAAAGGCAGCAGTCAGCTCCTTCTCGATTTAATACGACGATAGCATCCTCAAATTTGGTACTGACCCATGATAGATCGGAGTAATTAGGTCTATACATATCAATGCAGCAAGTGAAATAGAGATCGATTGGGTCAAGTGAATCCCATGGCAGTATCAAGATTTTCAGTCGGTTTATAATGGAGAAACTGCCAATGCTCTACCACCACATCGATCATTTGATCATGCAATAGACTTAAAAGATGGGGAGCAGCCTCCATGGAGTCCCATCTATGTTCTTTCTGAAAAAGAACTTTCGGTTCTTAAGGAGTATCTAAAGGAAATACTTGATTCTGGCAAGATTCGTCCAAGCAAGTCACCAGCTGGAGCACCAATACTATTCATCCCAAAGCCTCATGGAAGGGGTTTAAGGTTGTGTGCGGATTACAGAGGACTCAACCGCGTCACGATTATGAATCGGTATCCTTTGCCACTTATGAACGAACTTAGAAACAGAGTTACTGGCTCGAAGCTTTTTACAAAGATTGACCTAAAGGCTGGTTACAATCTCATTCGAATAAAGCCTGGTGACGAATGGAAAACAGCATTTCGTACGAGATATGGACACTACCAATACCTAATTATGCCCGTTGAACTGGCAAACACGCCAGCCTCATTCCAAGATATGATGAACGAGATCCTGAGAGATCTAATCGATCATGGAGTTGTGGTTTATATAAATGCTATCCTCATTTATACCAAAGATGAAGAAGAGTATGTACGATTGACAAGAGAAGTCCTTCGTAGATTACAGGAAAACAACTTGGCAATAGCACCAGATAAGTGCGAATGGCACCAGAAACAAGTTGAATTCCTTGGTTATATTATACCGAGAGAAGGTGTCAGCATGGCAGAAGACAAGGTTGATCCTATCCTGAAATGGGAAATGCCAGACTCAGTCAAGGACGTTCAGTCATTCTTAGGATTTGCCAATTTCTACTGATGCTTCATTAAGGACTTTTTGAGGATTTGCAGACCATTGACAGACCTAACCAAACAAACTGGTGAACGGTTCGATTGGAAGCCAAACCCACACTGTCAACAGGCTTTCGATTTGTTAAAGAAGTGATTTACTGAGGCACCAATCCTTCGCCACTTTGAACCTGAATATCCTGTGGTTATTGAGACTGATACTAGCGACTTCGCTATCGGCGCTGGCCTTTCCCAAGTGATTGATGGACGATTACATCCTGTGGCCTACCACTCTCGCAAGATGGATAAGGCAGAGATTAACTATGAAATCCATGATAAGGAGATGCTAGCAATAGAATCTGCCTTTAAGGAATGGAGACGTTATCTCGAAGGTGCAGCCCATCAAATCAGTATGTTTGCCGATCACAACAATTTTGAGTAATTCACCACTACTAAGATATTGAATCGAAGACAAGCCCGATGGGCACAGGAACTAGCTGATTATGATTTCAAGATATTCTACCGATCAGGCGGTGCAAATGGGAAACCAAATGTATTATCTAGGCGTTCGGAATATTGCCCTAAAAAGGGGGGAGGTAGAATCGAAGAAAACGAAAATGAACCAATACACCGCGTTTTAAGACCTGATCAGTTGATAACAACTGAAGGGGAAACAGTGCAGGTGACAGCAGGGAAACTACGAGGCAAACAGATCATGATTTCTTCTGCTAAGTTGAGGTTAATCCCAGTAGTGAAGTTCAATTCTTGGTTATTAGAAGCAGTAGTAGGCGCTGCAAATAACGATGCTGCATGGCAGGAAGAATACGTTAGAGCAATGGAAGGAAGCCCAAGCCCTGACATCTCTTTCAAAAATGAAGCCCTTTATTATAAAGGCAGGCTGTGGATCCCAGACGATCTACAATTACAAAAGCAAATACTCGAAGCAGAGTATGATTCTTTGGTAGCAGGACATATGGGTCAAGACAAGACAATTGAGTTGGTTCGAAGGAACTTCTTTGGACCAGAGATGGAGAGATTCATCGAAGACTACATCCGCTCATGCCCTGAATGCCAGAAGAACAAAGCAGCACGTCACGTTCGCTATGGGTTTTACAACCCTTCGAATTAGCGTACCATCCATGGGATTCAATCTCTATGGATTTTGTCATCGATTTACCTATATCTGATGGTTGGTCATCGGTCTGGATTATCGTTAACAGGTTCACAAAGATGGCACACTTTATACCATTGAAGGACGGCGAGAAGAAAGCCACAGACCTGGTCAAGATCTTCCTGAAAGAAGCATGGAGATTCCATGATCTGCCATCGAACATTGAATCAGACAGAGATTCCAGGTTAATATCCGCATTCTGGTTTTCCATGGTAGAAGCTCTCGATATTCAGTTAAGGATGTCTTCACCATTCCATCCACAGACTGATGGTCAAACGGAAAGAGAAAACCAGACATTGGAATGCTACCTGAGGAACTACTGCAACTACAAACAGGATAACTGGTCTGAGATGTTGCCAATGGCAGAGTATGCCTACAACAACTCACTCACCATGGCGACTGGCATGTCACCCTTGTTTGCAAATTATGGGTTCGATCCCAGAACAAATTGGCCCGTTGAAGCAGAGGCAAAGAATCTGGCATCAAGGAACTATGTTTATTGGATGTCAAGTGTGCATGACTTGTGTCGAAAAGGTTTAGAGAAGGCACAAGAGGCAATGGAGAGGTACCATGATAAGCGTGCTAAGGAACATCCGAAGCATGCAGTTGGTGATCTAGTAATGGTAATTGGAAAGAACCTAAAATCCAGACGCCCATCTAGAAAGCTAGATGTGAAGCTACATGGTCCTTTCAAGGTGCTAAAAGTACTCTCACCCACTGCACTAAAACTTGAATTACCTAACTGCTGGCGAAACCATAATGCTTTCCATGTCTCCCTCATTGAACCCTATCGAACAGCCACTGTTCCCATCAGACCTGCACCAGAACTCGCCACCAGCGAAGGAAACGAATTGGGCTATGATGTACAAGGCTACGAATACGAGACAGGCTATGAGGTTGAAGAGATCATGGGCAGCCAGTATAGCAAGGAACGAAAGAAAGTGTTATACTTGGTCAAGTGGAAATGGTATCCAGGCAAAGCAGATTGGACTGAGGAACCTTATGAGAACTTCGATAACAAGGGGTTGTTGAAGGATTATCATAAGCGGAATCCTCAGGCAGTTAAGGACATAAGGTTGCACTAGTACCTTTTTCCCAGAAGGGTTTTTAATGGCTAGCAAGATACCTAGGAAAAGGAATTGGATTTTGAGGCACAAAAGGTCATTTTTACCAAGGGCAATGAAGAGCAGATTAGTATGATCGTTCAGAGACGAACTCTATAAGGAGGGGGATAGTGTTACACCTTACATATTGAACATCACCAAAGGCCATCGGAGCGGGGTCACCGACGATCACTCGATGACAGCCGTATCGGGATAGTACAAGCGCTATCCCTGGACGTCATTGAAACTACACAGAATATCACTCGCACCCAACGAAATCAGATGAGCTGTCATGCAGTCAACTACACCACTGATAAGAAGTTAGAAGTGGTTATTGGGACGATGCCTTGCCAGCTCATGCCATCGATAGTGCAAAGAGAGCTGAGAGGCTGTAGATACGAAAGCACCTGCATTTGCAGCATAGCAAACGAAGCCTCTATATTCCTCACGATCGAAAGGATACCATTCGTCTGGAAGTAAAAAGATCGAAAGGATTCAATAGGTCCGGACCACATAAGTCCGAATGACTGATATCAGAAGGGGTTCTATTCGTCTGAGTTAGAAATCTGAGCGGTAAGAAGCAGAAGGTCTGAAAAGAGCGCTGGAGGACAGGAAGGGCATTGGAGCGAAGGGAAGGTTAGGTAGAGGAGCTCATGAGAGGAGCGTAGATAGAAGTAATTGTTAGAACGAGAGGATAGAGGTATAAAGACCTCTAGAATCTTTGAGGGTAGAAGGGCAAGCTTCTTGACGAGGAGAACAAGCCTTAACAATATACGCATTGAAAGCCAAATGTCTTTGTCTTGAATCTTCATCTATTAGTGACTTTCACATCCTGAGCGAATCTTCATAAACTCCATCGCAAGCTATTCCTGAAAGCAGTAAGGATACTACTTGTACTGGTAAACCTGGAGTGACGCTCCCGGTGTTACAGAATCCCCCCTACTGTCCAATTAAAAGATCATCAACGAGAAGCCTGACGGACAGGTCTTGGTAACCCTGACAGTTTAACCCTACAATGACCTCCTATCAGCCATAAGAAGACCCAGATTACTATCTCATTGGCGGTCGATATCTTATATATGCTAGTCAATAACCCAATGGCTAAAGCCAAAGCCAAAGCCGAAGATGAGAACCAATGGAGTGTCATCAGTGGAACTCTGACTCATGAGGGTTGAATATATGTCTCTGCGGACGATACTCTGTACGGTAAACATGTTACTGAATCAAAGGCCGCATGGCATGCCCATCATAGAGTCAACATACCACTACAACTATTGTCACAATCCTGGAAAGGTGACACTATGGACGTCATCACAGATTTGACAGAATTGACCGCGTGTAGATACATAGGAAAGCTTCTGATCATTGATAGACTGATAACAATCGGGATCTACCTGCCCTGCAGAAAGAATATCGACTCACCAGAGATGGGCAGGCTCTTCTTCAAGCATGTGATCTTCAAACACGACGTCACTGAAACCATCATTACTGATTGCAGTACCCCATTTACGAGTCAATTCTGGACAAGGGTCTGTAAATACATGAGTATGGATCACCGAGGTTTGACCATGTTCAATCTCTAGATGGAAGGTCAGACAGAGCAGTAGCATCAGACAATGGAGCAGTATCTCCGGACCTTCTGCAACTATGAGCCTGATAACTGGATGGAGCACTGACCATTGACATAATTTGCCTTCAACAATACTGTGCATTCTTCGACAAGGATGACTCGTTTTTGGGCCAATAATACTTAACACGCGATGATACAGTTCAAGCAACTCAAGGTCTTAGTCCAAGTTTGCTTGAGGTCAGATGCTGAAGCAGATACCATGGAAGATGGGCAGGAGGAGATGCATCGCATCTTTCGGGAAAACATATCAGAAGTCCAATCCGACAGAAGAAGTATGCCAGCAGCAAAGAAATGATTTTTGAGGTTGAATATAAGGTCTGACTTTTAACTTGGAATATCAAGACAACAAGAATGTTGAAGAAGTTGGATTAAAAGTCTGTTGAGCCATATATAGTAAAAAAGGTCATAAATAATAATACTTACAGATTACACTTGTCAAAGATGATATGTATATACAAAGTGTTCCATATCTTCCTGCTTGATAAGCATTCACCAATATGTATCAGCCAGCTACCATCAAAATTGCAACTGACAATTGTAGATAATACGAACAAATGAGAGGTCCTACAGATGCTACGTTCCAAGTGACGTTACCTAACACTCCACTATCTTGTTCTGTGAGCAGGTTATAACTACCTATGTACGGGCTGGAAGCCTGCAGAAAATCTGGAAAACACTCAAGAAGTAGTGGACAGTTGCATCGGAAGTATCTAATAAAGTCACAGCTATAATCGATGTCATCGCCATTTTGAGGTCGGTATCTATAGAGGATCGAGAGTTATAGAGGATCAAGAGGATTTTGATTGTTCCTTGATTTTTTTGCATTCTTCTCTTCTTATGGATATGGCTCAGTATAAATGGAATAGGCACGGGATTTACCAAATACCACTGGAGGTGGATTTCCGCATGCAACCAATCCACCATGAGGCCGCCATAATGATACCAATCATTTGCAGGACTTATACAGACATACGAAGATGTACAAACCTTATCTTGTTATTTCTTATGTATATATATGTTGCAGCCCAGGAGGTCTGCAAAGAAAGAGGGGAATGATATTATGGTAGTATCAGGTATACTTGGCCTCGTATGTACACTTGATGTCACAGGTGTACTTGGCGTAGGAAGTGTACTTGGCTGGCAGTTATACTTGGTCACCCAGACTGCGTGACTGCCCTTTATAAATAATCACCACACGAAATATTTTCTACATGCTCGCGATTATCTTACTTACTTACTTACATACTCTACTATTGATATCAAGCTCTTTATCACTATTCTATTTGCAACTTTATCAACACACATCTATCCATACGAGAGCATACGTTCTTATATCTTTTGATACATCCATTAAAAATTGCAGTCTGTTCGCATTCCATGCAGCCTGATATCTGAATTGCGAATTTGGCTGGCTCTCTGCCATAAGTACTGAGTACGATTGATTCCATTAATTTTGGTTGGAACTGATTCTGTATTCAATATATTAGATAGTACTTCCGATTAATTGATAAGGATTGATAGCATAGCCATTCACTTCTCATTCACTCCCAGGCTCCTCAATGCACTTGCACTTGATCTCATTGACTTACTTCACGGTTGCTGACTTACTGTGCAGCCGCTGCGGCAGGAATATCTGATTCTCACCACTACTGCCACTCGGTTTGGCAGGGGAAAGCCAGCGGGAGGGGGGTATATGCAGATATACGGATAATAGATATGGACTGAGTGACAGTGAGTATATATTTGGGATATTCTGAGTGGTAGATAGATATCATCTTACCATGCAATGACAATTTACACTATATCTTTCCCAGCTTTTGGTCTCACTCACTATTTTGGAGATTTTGTAGACCCACATAATTTGTGTAGTTTCTCATGGCCGGATATCCGATAATATTGTCTCACCCTCTTCCCATGCTCCTTGAGCCAGAACCACTCTTTCTCACAAATTCTCTTTGGATTCCCTGAAAGGTGTGGTGGAGTATGGCCGATAGGCTGTCTGCCTTCCAGCTCAGCGGTTTCAACACTAATGGAGTCAAAATGTGGATTCTGATTCGGAAATCTGAGTATAGAATGGTGGGAAAGTCCCCCACAAGCTAATATGTGAACATATGGAGAGAAGTAACTAATGAAAGATACCTACCCTGTGAGAGGAGTAAATGCTGAAGGAAATAATGACGTTCCTAGGAGTGGTGGTAACAATGTCTGATTGGATTGCCAGGCAAGGCCAGCTGGAAACATCGATGTCACTGAGGAGAACACATACCGACCTTCGATCGGAACAAATACGGAAAGAAAGGTACCTCCCTAATATATGGATAAATCGCACTGACCTCAAAGACAGGATGAATCCTGAGAAAAGGTACTGATCTAATACAGGGACGAACACTGTAAGAAAGGCACTGACCTAATTTCGAGACAAAAGGTACCAACCTCATAACAGAACAAATACTGAGAAAAAGACACCAATCTAATACCGGGGTGACAAGCTCCGACCTCGCACATGGAACCAATTCCAGGAACAGGTTTGAACCTTATGCTGAGATGATAAAACACAAGTGAACAACGGATGTCAGCACCGAACTAAACCACAAACTGACCCAAAGTAATATTAAGAAAGGAAACTTACAATGATCGAATAATTAGGAAAAATGCTAGTGAGGATACTCCTAGTTGTGCGGGGTGGAAGGTGCAGAGAATGCAATACGAGTAGTAGACAACATGGCAGAAAGCTGAGAGAAAAGACTATAAGAGTTGGTGAAGCTGGATTACGAAGGGAACGAAAGAAAGAATTGACCGCAAAAAGAGTGCCAATCGATCCAACTCCTATTTTAAAAATTCAAAAAAATAGCAATTGATCTTACACCATCAATTACATCCAATTCGCCACCTGAACCACCATCCGATCTCCAGAACCGCTACTGCAGTACCGATATCAATGTCTACTGAGCATATCTGATCTACATCTACCATCACCAGTTCCAGTGGCGATGTTGATTGCTCTTGGGCTGGACCTTCAATCAACACCGCAGTCTCCACCAATATCAGATCTTCTGCCAATATCTTGTCCAATCATGTGTACGAACAAAGGCAATTTATGGAGTCCTTGGCCCTCACTATCGCTAAGAACAATGGACATATGCCACTCCCAGGAATCATGGGTGCTCCAGTCTTCAGAGGAGTGGAAGTTTCCATATTCATTGAAGCATACAAAAACCTCTCATCTGGCACTGGGACTGACCCAGCAGCCAAAAATGTTATTGCTACCTTCCCGTACTACTGTTCTGAAATGATCCAGGAAATGATCAAAATGATGAACGAATATTTGAAGAAGGACTGGAAGCTTTGGAAACAATGATGAAAAGATGCCATACACCACTCCGACAGCCGAGTTTATAGGTATATGAGATTGTACTTTGAATGACTATACAAGGACAAGCAGGACCATGGAAACGTCTGCCTGAATGCTGTTATCCTTCATACGAGAGCATCAGCTTCATTATGATCGACAAGAGAGTCTTAGTCGAGTACTCAAAGGTGGAAATGCTGCTTTGTATCCTCCAAAGGAATTTGAGAGCAAAAGCAGTAATGAAACTCGAACTATATACTAGAGACCCCTCGATTATCAAATACAACAAACTCTAAAAGCATGTTCTCGACAAATGTGGGACCGCTGATACCCACACCCTGCTGAACTCCGAAACAGCACATATGGTACTCAGAGTCTCTCCTTATTCAGTTCCAGCTAGAGTTCCGCTCCCACAGATACTAGTAGTGGTGAACCTTCCGGTGAGTCCTAGTGAAGAAATGCCAGCATCAGTACAGGCCATCGAGGAAATTCCTATCACTAAAGTCGAAAATACAATTGATACCAAAATGAACAATATGATAAAGGCCCTCGAGGTCCAGATCTTCCAGATAAGCCAGGCAATACGGAGGCTATCAGACTGCCAGAGCGTATGCCATCCATGCTGACCATACAACAGAATTTTCACCTCCAAACACATCCACCGGACCCGCTTACTACTGACTGGGACCCAACTTCCAACAGTATCCATGGCAAGGATTCGGACCCTGTATCTATTGTGATAAGATAGGACACATCTGCATGTTCAGTCGTGATGTGCATACCAATCAGGAAAACGGTATAGTCTATCTCAATGAATGTGGAAGACTAACCTTAGAGCCAAGAGGAGAAACAGGAGGAGAGATATCCGGATATCATCCAGAAGGAAGGTTCTTGTCAATGTGAAAGTACGTCCTTGAAGTAGCTCGACAAGATCAACCGGGAGGGGCGAGTAACCACTACTGCTGTACTTCAGCTACCTCTACTGCAGTACATTGTAGAATCTCAGTTGTTTCAGTGGACCAATGCTCAGGTGACTTCCTTTCGCTCAGAGATCGCTAGACAGCTGTCGGAAATCGATGGGTATTTCTCTGGTCAGTCTGCAGGTAAGAAAGGTAAGGAAGAAGGTAATGGAGACCATATCAAGGAATTGAGTGATGAGGATGAACAACAAGCAGAGGAGAAAGACGAAAACAGTACGAAAGATGAGTAGGAAAGTAAACCAGAGGAGGAGAGAAACGAACAACTAGATAAGGAAGAGAGAGACAACAGTTCGGGAGTGATGTGAAGGATGAGGGTATATGCCTTTGTGGATGAGAGAAGGAAGAGGATAGACATTGTGATCAGGGGTGAGGAGAAGTGGGTACGTATTGAGGAAGAAGTCCCAGAGGTTTCAAAGCATATTAGCAGCCAGGAAAAATGAACTATCAGAAAAGAGATGGCATTCAGCAAGCCAATGACCAAAACAGACTCCACCGAAAACACTACTACAAAGACTCCAAAGGCAATAAAAGTGCCAGGAAAGAAAGCACCAGTCCTGAAAACTCGAGACTATGACTTCCTTGGGAGCAGCCAACTCGATTACATTATTCTAACCCATCAGGAGAATGAAACTGACAAATTTACTTTTTGACCACTGACACAAGCCAAAATGCTGTCAGTTCCCAAAGCCAAATGAGCTGCTACCAAAATCTCAGCCACATCAAGGAAGATCGAAATCACTCACATTTCTACCTTTCCCAGCCTGAAAGGTCCTATCAGATACACCGAGTTCCAATACACCAGGGTCTCTCCAAACGTACTTGGAAAGATACTTGAATATGAGTTCCCCATGCTCAGCGATGGGGGATCTGATGTCTGTATGATGAGCGAAGTGATCACTAGAGAGTTGAACGTCAGATAGAAATGTGCCGACTGAAAGATGATCACTGCCAATGATAATCGATCTGATATGACAAAAGTGGCCGAGTCCAGACCAGTCAACCTCAATGGTATTGTCATCTCCGTACCTATCTTCTTAGTACAATCTAGTTCCTAACAGGCTCTCTTGGGCTGCCCTTGTGAAATATACACTGGTAAGTGTGAGAGAAACCTAAATTATGGTAGTTGTGAGATCACAATGTCTACCGTTGATGGGTCAGAGCAGGTGATATTCATTGCTACCTTTCCAGAAGGCAAAAGGGAGATTTACCAGCAGCTCAGGAACCTTAGATACCTAGTTAAAGAAAGGGTGACTAGGAAAGTTAGGATCCAGTAGTAGGAAGGAAGAAGATTGGAGATTTGGGAGAGAAAAGTGTGGAATGAGAAGGGACCGAATAGCAAAATAGGAAAAGAGAAGTAGTCAGTCGATACGAAGAGGGGGTTAGAAGGGAAAGTAGAAGGCATATATAATGGAAAAGAGGAGTGATTGTTTCAGGAAGAAGAGAAATAGTTAGTCAGAAAAAGGGAGCAATGAAAGGTACTGAGGAAGCTGATAGGAAGGGGCGTAAATTGGGAGGATGAGTTGAAAGAAGAGGAAGGACTGGTAGTTAGAGAGTTGGGTAGAAGGATGGAAGTAGAAGAGTGGTCGATGGGAGAAGAGGCTCTAGAGAAGGAAAACAGAATATCTGGGAGTGAATCCATGACTTTTGCGTAGATTTCTGAAAGTAGTATGATACTAGAACTTAGTCAGATACAATCCTTTTCCTCATACTTTCATTCAGAGAAGTGCAACTTAGACGACATCACCAAAGCAGTCAGGGTACATATCTGCTAGAAATACATAGCACAGGAATTGAAGCCTGTTCCCTTATCGGATAGAAGTACACCAGATACTGTACTTGACTGGAGAGGAAGAGCTATCTCTCAGGACCTATCAATATCAGACCCTAAGGATGAGTGGTTTATCTTCAAATTCTCACAACGAGAAAGAGGTAGAAGGTTGATATCTGAGAGAATACGAGAGCTATGGATACAGAACATATCATTGCTAGAGGAAAAGAAAGCCCTCCTGAGTCTGCTATCAAATAAAGAATACGCTATCTCATAGACATAGGAGGAATTGAGAATGATTAGTGATGAGGTTGAGCCATCCCTTCATATCCAGCTGGAGTCTGATCACAAGGTCTTGAAGTATCGTGTATTCTGCATATCCAACAAAGTGATTCCCATATCGAACGATATGATAGAAGAGAGCCTTTGGCAGAACCTATGCAAGTCCACTTGGGGCCCCTACAGGAATATTTACTTCTTATTTTTGAAGAAGAACGTGACATACCGCTTCATCATCTCTGCCGTGAGTGCAAATAGATATTCGGTGGAAGTTACTGGGATACTGTCTAACATCTAAAGGTTCCCAAACTTTTTGCTGGACTGTCCATTTCTTCACTGATTGACTTCCACTTTGAGGAAGACCATAAGGTATTGCACGAGTATGGCTGGCACTATATGGTCTTACAGACAACTCAAGGGATATACCAGCCGACCAGACTGGTACAAGGATCACCAATTCAGTATTGGTATTTGTCCATGTATCTCGGAAAATACTAAATATCCATCTGCGGTCATTCGCAGAAATGTTCATTGACGATATCAGAGTGAAAGGTCCGAAGAGTCGATAAGGAGAAGAAAAGGTACAAGGGCTGCCGGAAGTTCGAAGGTGTGTACTGGAACATCTCCAGAATCTGGATAATATACTTGCTGATGTGGAGAGAGCTCGAGCCACCATATCCGGAGAGGAATCCAATTGGTGCTGGAATGGAGTTGAAATAGTCAGGTTTGTCTGTGGAGAAATGAAAAGGTGGCTACAAGTATCAACGGTTGATAAGGTTTGGAATTGGCCCCAGTGTGAGAACTGTACTGAGTGCAAGGTATTGTTGGAATATTGCACATACTATCAAATATGATTCCCTGAGAAGGCAATAGTCATGGGCTTCCTATTCTGGATTGGCAGAAGGAGGTTGTGTTTCAATGGTAGACCGAACAAAAGAAAGACATGGCAATCTTGAAGGAAGCTCTCTGCAATGCTTCTGTGCTGAAGAAGTTGAATGTTAGTGACAGCGCCAGGTATTTAGTTGTTGGAATTGAAATCAGCTTAGAACGGTGGTGAGCGATCTCCCATCAGGAAGATAAACATATGGACCAGCACCCATATCGCTATAGATTCAGGATTAGCAACACAGCCGAGAAGAGATATGACCTGGGGACATGGAAGTTCTGTGGACAGATAAAGGTACAAAAGAAGTTTCACCACATTGTATAAGTATTCAGATTTCTCGTGACGACTGACGCTAATATATTAGTGTATCAACTAAATATACCCACCAACAACCTGTCAGCAGTGTAAGTTATCCGCTGGATCACGTGGATATGAATGTTCGATTTCGAGGTGAAACAAATTCCAGAGAGGATAAATGGAGGTCCTGATGATCTCTCGCGATGGCCGCAAGCGGAAGGGGAACATGATCCAGAAGAGGAGGATGATTTAGAGGAAACAATTGAAGCACATTTACAGGAAATATAGGTGGAACAAGGGCCCGAACAAAAGAAGAAGGAGAGAGCAAATGAACTATTTGTTGGATTAGGTTTGGTGGAGGAATATATAAGGAGATGCAAGAAGATAGGCGAGTTTCTGGGGAATCTGAAGCGGCCAGAAGGAAACACTCTGTAGAAAAGACAGCAATTGTGGCGGGAAGTCACAAAATACCTCGTTTCCAACGGCGTACTCTACTAGAAGCAGAATACCAATAAATCACCGGCAAATATGTTGGTCAGAACAGAGCAGGAAAAGAAAGCAATAGAAGCGGCACACAAACTGAGTGGTCACCATGGAAGGGAAGGAATGATACAAAGGGTAGTTGAGAGGGACTGGTTGCCCGGAATGTACATCGACATCAAAGGCTCGGTGAAAACGTACGAGTAGTACCAAAAGAGAGCACTGCAACATTAAGATAAACCTCTGAAACTTATAACTGTTAATCACCTATAGCAGCGAGTAGGAATGGATATTTTGTACATGCTCAAAAAGGAGGACAGGTACAACCTACAGGTGATAGTAAGGAAATATCTCAGCGGATGGGCAGAGGCACGACCACTTAAACAGGGTACATCAGAAAAGTTAACAGACTGATATTATGAGGTGGTCATTCATCAGTTTGGAATCCCATAAAGTGTAGTAGTTGACGAAGAAGCAGAGAACAAGAATTAGATCAACCTCATCCTCCTCAAATGTTCCACTATCCGGATGATCACTGTAACTCGATACCATGCCACCACTAATAGAGTGATCGAATGACGATGCAGACCAATTGCAGATGTACTATCCAGACTTACAGCCTGCTCTGACGAAACAAAAGAAATATGGATAGATCACCTACCAGCAGTGGCTTGGGCTGATAGAAGTACCATCAGACATACGATCGGATATTCACCCTTCCGCCTTATGTTTGGCCAAGATGCAGTACTTTCAAAAGAACTGGAGAACGAAACATGGAATACCGCCAACTGGATCCAAGAAATCGAAGATACAGTATCACTGCTAGTGGCTGGAGAAAGGAAGCTGGAATGATAGCAAGAAGATATTGTTGCTGCCATACAAACTCTAAACACGATGAGAGATACCTACAAACGCTTCTCCCGCCAGCAGCCAACCCCCGATCTCAAGACCTCTAAATTGGCAACTTGATTCTCATTCATGAAATCAAGATAGAGCAGTCCCATAGTGTCAAATTGGATGGGTAGTGGCGAGGACCCTACTGTATGATAGAAATTGCCCAGAGCTAGAGGACTTATCGACTGGCAGAACCAGATATTGTAGTGCGCGCGTCCTGAATTGATAGTAGCCTACTCAAGATGTTCTTCACTCGCAATGAAGGAATGCACGATATTCGAGAAATTAGTATGCCTAACACCACACAAGAGGACAATCAGGAGGAATTCAAAAATTCCAGGTGGAGGCAGTAGCAGATAGAAAATGGATGTATTTAATTATGTGAAAGGACTGGGAGAATCAATCATGGGTATGGGCGGAGAATATGGAGGGATATAAGGAACTAATAGATAAATGGAATGCTACAAATCTGGTACTGGTAGATCACCCATCCAAACAATGATGGGAAACACAATGGGAGAAAGGGGGAAAAGAGAAGAGATCTATTGTATGAACTGTAACAAAAGGAGTTGAAGACAGCAAAACCACCCAATTGCATACATTTGCGAAATTGAAGAGAGAAATATTCCTATTGGCTGAGTCACACTCACGTTACACCAACACTTCGTAACATTCTCCCCTAACCCTCTAGAAACCTAAAGATAAGAGGAGCAACAACTATCGCAGGAATGGAGAGAAAATTCACCACTGAGAACAGGAACAACAAGTAAGATATACCCAACCCCCAAGTACAAGCAGGGAAAGAGAAGAGGAAGAAGCAAACAAGTTGTGAAGAGATATGAGAAGAGCAAACTAGGGAAATCGGGAATCACATAGAAATTGGATAAAGAAGGAATTGATACAAGATACCACTACAGGTATATAAAGAGCCCCCTCCTCCCACGTTTCTAAGGAAAGACAGCTACTGTACTGTACTGTTCAACTCTCATTGCACACTAATACCTGCACCCAATATTGCCATCTCAACTACAACCAATGACCAATGACCGATATGATATTTAAATAAATCAATGACATTGGATAAGCACTGAGCAATGCCATCTATTTCGAAACATCCTGATCCTCCACTACTGCTGCTACGATCCTTGACTTTACCACTGTGACAGCTACCACCACTTAATCCACCAGCATGGGAGCCACCACCATGGCAGTCACCACTACTATGGCAGCCACAAATACTGCAGTCACCACCACCGCAGCCACCACCACCGTAGTCACCACCACCGCAGCCACCACCACCGCAGCCACCACCAACACCATTACTACACATGCCTTATCTTCAGATATCTCTACTATCGCTAGCAATCCATCTCCAGTATCCCTTTCATCGGAGAAACTATCACAACTCAGCATGGATTTCATCTCCAATGGATCGGTCAGATCATTACAAGAGGCCATGGAGATTTCCACTTGGAAGTTTCCCCCCCTTAAGATCAAGCTGATTTCATGCTCAAGATCTAGGACCTCTTTGGCAAGATTACCGATGGTGCCAGCACCCAGGTCGCATGGCTATTGAACTTTACAGAAAGAAATATAGCCTGGATGAAGTTGAAATACAAATGGTACAGTGACTTCGGAAAGGCTCTCGATAGCTCCAGCAGGATATCAGCGATGATCAAGTAGCACCACTCCACCCAGCAGAGGAAGATACGATCAATGAAGAGGTTGGGAGACCTCTGGCAATACTATCTCGATCTCCATGAAATTCTCAGCCATTCCAGTGGAAGTGAGAAGTGGCTGTGATTAATCACGATCGGCAGTCAAATTTCCAGAGACCCCAAGTTAGGAAAGAAAAGTCTCAATCATGCATATGTCAATCGCCTAACCAAGCTAAACTGGAAGTCGAAAGCCAATACATGGTAAACTTCCTGAGACTTCCAGGAAGCTAACAAGTTGTTAGATAATAGCTGCTATCAGCTGGAAGAAGGAATCGACTACAAGGCTATGGGCGTGAAATGGTACCAGTGATTAGTAATGGCACTTAGTTATTATCATGGCATGGATGACTGCAATTACACAAATCGACTTTATACCATCTCACCATCAGTACCACCTGCCAATCAAGGTATACCCTTATCACCTCCATCCATCAATGAGAGCGAGATACTTCCACCGCCAACCCCACTAATCAAGGAAATGGAAATGGAAAACGAAGAGGATGTGAGTATCGTTGGAGAGCTCTTGATGGATCTTGCCGAAGATGGATCTAGGGATAGTGTCAGCACTCCTGTCGAAGAAGAGGCCGGTACAATACCAGAAAAGTCTACCGATCTCAAGCAAAAGGGTGCCCAAAAGCCTGATCAGCCTTGCACACACAGCAGTGAAAGTTGCAGTTTCAACGATGACACTGAGAATGATCAATACATGAGCTGCATTGTAGATTAGCTCCGCCTCAACTCGGACTGCAGGATAATATTGGATGACGAACCAAGGATGTTGACACACCATGAAAGAAATATGGGGAACAAAGCCATACCCATCTTCCAATAAGTAGTAAACAAAGACTCTGAGTTATTTATTGAAGTCTGGATACAAATCACATTGTCCATATAGACGATGTGTAACGTGATAGTTAGATTCTATACTCCGCTGGGCAACATCTTGTAGTTCGCAAGAGGCCATGGAAAAATGAAAGCAGATACAGAGGGTGGCATGAACAAGCAGGTATGCAAGGAGTGAGAGCTTGTACCTTTTCTTTGGATTTATGGTTCCTTTGAATTTATGTCTTTCCTTTGGATTTATTTATTGTCTTTGGGTTTATGTTATTTTTATATTCTTTCGGGTTTGGGAACAAGGTTATATATGATTCAAAAGGACAGGTGTGCTTTGCACAAAGGTCTAGAGAAGACTTGTAGTGGGAAAATACGTTTCTCACCAGAACTGCCACTCAGTTAGAAAGGGGAAATACGGCGGGAGGGGCGTACGATGATACAGGACAAACGGAAATAAACTGAGTAACCGGTAGTATATTACATGGGAACCCATCGGGGTGGATAGATATCATCTTATCATACAACGAAAATCTACACTCTATCATTTCCAGCTCTTGGTATCACTCACTCTTTCCAAGATTTTGTAGACCCATCCAATATGTGTGCTTTCGCACAACCGGATATTCTATAATATGCTCTCACCCTCTTCCTACACTCCTTGAGTCAGAACTGCTCTTTGTCATGAATTCCCTTTGGATGCTGTGAGAGATGTGGCAGAATATTGACCATAGGCCCTCGGCCTTCCAGCTCTGCCATTTTACCACACTACTGACATACTTCCATATGTATCTGTCCATCATAGGTCAATAGAATTCCCTACAAACCCATCCAGCAGTATTAAGAGCTCCAAAGTTACTGGATTCAATGTTGTGATGAAAGAGACTTATCACTTTACCATAGGGAGTATTGTTCACAGAGATATATATTCTTCCCTTCTAGGTCAGAGTTCCAGCTGCAACACTCCTTTGGTTCTAATCTTTGGCTATGTCCATTGGGTTATTGACTAGCTTATCCAAGACATCGACCACCAATGGGTTAGTAGTCTGGGCCTTCTTAATCACCGGAATGAGGTCATCGTAGGTTTCAACTGTCAGGATCCTAATAAATGGTCCGACAGGCTGCTTATAGCCTGTTTCATTATCAACATGTCTCGACAGATATTCGGCAGTATTCATTGTACCTTCCAGGTTCTTGGGAGTGAAGTTGTAGGTGAGACTAAGTTCCCCTTTGAGCTAAGTGTACCTATCAGGCTATGTACGTATGCGAGCCAAGTGCACTTAAAGGTCAAAGTATACTTATGAAATGACATCAGCAGGATGATGGGCTATTGTTCTAGCACTTCTGGTGTGGACTTTATCTTATTTGTGGTGTCTTGGATTCCGAAACGGTTAATCCCATCTTTATGAGGTTGATGCTCTCTTGATAACTAAATGCAGTGTCAATTCTGATAGATTCCCATTGATATTCACGTTAAAAGGTAGTTTTGATTGCCATTAGAGCTTTTGCGGTTCAGTATCTGCATTCAGATGTAAGTCTCACAGAATCTCTTATAGAGTAAGTGTTTCTTCAAGAAAGGATAGACTTAAATGTAAATTTGATAGACATATCAGCAAAAAGACGTGATATCGTTCTCAAGAGTGTGTAGCATTGCACTCCGCACTTGAGAAATCTGCATTCCATGGCTCTTCCATAGCTCAATTAGTACCATTCTTCTTTTCTTTAATAATATGAGTGCTCTCAACATACTCAAGCGTCTCTGAGTTCGATGGAATGAGGTATCGATTCTTGATTGCATCCACATTGAGAGCTTGGTAGTCAACAGTGTCTTAAGCTACTGTTGGTGATCATGACCACTGGATGAAACTATTAATCAGGTTTGACTCAATGTAGGCCTTTGGAGTTCTTGATTCAACCTCCATCAGACAATAGATACGCTCATATGGCAGCGTGTACCTGTAGTCGATTGCATGACCAATGCACTGGTACGGTGGCAGCATCTCTATCCAGACGAAAGACTTCCACAAATTCCTTATACTTGGCAGCGATATGGTATAGCTGCTATTGTCTTCAGGCAACCGTTCAGACTGTCAGGACGTGCTTCTGTGTACGACCTCGTATAAGAGTATAAGGATAGATACGGTTTCAAATGAAGTTAAATGATAAAGATGATATCAAATGTAAGGTAAGATAGTACGATAATCGCTAGCATGCCAAAAGCCCTTCGCGAGGTGATTATATATGAAGGTCACATATCTGGCCTCGGCTGCCAAGTACACCTGTGAGCCAAGTGCACTGACAGGGCCAAGTACACCTGGAACTGCCATTACATTATCTCCCTCTTTATCCGCAGACCTCCTGAGCTGCAAAATATATATATATAGAGAAAGACAGGATAAGATGCATACATCTTTGTACATCTGCATCAGTCCCACGACCGATCGGTACCATCACAGTGGCCTCACGGTGGATTCTGTACACGGGGAAATCCACCTCTGAGTCGAAGCTGCTCCAGAAGTAAGCCTCATTTCAAGCCTACTCCTTCCAATCGAAGTCGCTTCAGCAGGCTTGCAAGTCTATGGTAACGAATATCCAAGTGGGATTGCACTTTCTTTGAATCCAAGCAATTGATCCCCCATAGTTCTATCTTGGTGGTGCTTGAATCGGTAAATACTGTTGGCTGACTCGCAGGTGCCATTCGGCCTCGATATATCGTAGTTGACATGTAATATGTCGGACTCCATTTCGGAATAATCAATCAATGGTATATACGATTTCCTTTGTTGAACACATTTGTGAACCTGATTTGTGGGGCAAGACCATTGTGGCCAGTATCGTCTCGATGCAGCAGTCAACTAGCATAATTGCACGATCTACTTATCTTGATCATAGCTGCTCTTGAAAGCTCTCGAATGCGTATGATATCCTTGTCTCTGTACTTTTGTATATCCAATCACATGGCAGATATGACTGGTAATAGCTTTCGCAAACGGCATCGATATGCATTTCAACGATTGACTTCAGGTTGACTCATATAACAGTTATTGGGATTTGACTTTCCATTGTCATTCTGGGTCAGATTGGTTGACATGTATCGGCCTCGTTCAGCCCTCGATAGGAGTCATATATGGACATATATTCATTATGCTCATTTGAGTTGCAGTATCTAACTTGTAAGTGTACTATAAGGTCGTACTCACAAAGTAACCAAGTATCCTTCCGCTCCATATAAATCAAGGCAGTCATTCTCCATACCTTCGACTTCTGAATCGACGATAGTAGTGAGTTTGCAAACACCATACCCTTCCGACCCTAGGTGTAGGAGTCACACCCTGAATCTAGCTTCAAACAGTTCATCACCACTATCTGCAGCAATATCAATCGATTATGGTCATGGCTTCGTTTGGTACTCTCGGAGATAAATGTCAATTGCAAGCATATTCATTCGTTTATATATGTAATTCAAAAGCATTCTTTACAAGGTCATAGTTACCATGTAATTCTGTACGATCGAGTTCTAGACTCTGAAGGTCCAGCGCGATAGCCTTCTCATACATCCATTAATAATTGCTGTCGGTTGTACATTCGGTGCATTTGGTATGGCTTCCGATTCAGTGATGAAGACCAGTTGCGTTGCTATTGACTTCTCGTTCACTCTCAGGCTTCTCGGTGAACTTGTATTCCTTATATATGCTTCTATCATAGGTCAATAGAAATCCCTAGAGACTAACTCAGCAGTTTTAAGAGCTTCAAAGTGACCGGACTCAGAGTTGTCATGAAAGAGACTTATCACTTTACTGCACAGAGCATCGTCTGCAGGGACATATATTCTCACCTCATAGGTCAGAGCTCCAGCGACGACACAAATTGGTTCTCGTCTTCAGCTTTGGCGTTTCCTGTCACCATTGGGCTATCGACTAGATTACGCGAGATGTCGACAGATAGTGGATCACTAGCCTGAACTTTCATTATCGCCGGTAGGAGATCATCATAGGGTTCAACTGTCAGGGTCATCCAGAGCCCTCCGACAGGCTTCTTGTCTTCGATTTCATAATCGGGCTGTCGGCAGGGTTTTGTTTGTACCTTCCAGGTGCTCGATAGGGAAGTGATACGCCGATAAGATCTCTTTGGCTTCCAGCGTACCTCTGAGCCAAGTACACTTACAAGCCTAAGTGTGCCTGCGAGTCAAGTGTACTTACGACGGCAAGTACACTCACGAGGCTAGGTATACTTGATATCTGCAGGAGGATAGGTTATTGTTCCAATATATCTGGTGTACATTTCGTCATAGTAGTGGTTTCTCGGATGCCGGAACGGACATTCACCTATTTTGAGGTCGGTACTCTATCAACGACTAAATGCGGTGTTGATTCTCATTGATATTCTCGTTGATAGTACGGCTTCGCTCGCCATTGAGGCTTTCGTGCTTCTGTATCTGCCTTCAATTGCAAGAATCGTAGAGTTTCTTATAAAGTAAGTGATTCTTAAAGAAAGTACAGACTTAAAATATAACCTTGTATCGCCATATTGGCAAGAAGCCCTGTTATCCTTCTCAAGAGCGTGGTAATGGCGGCCAATCATCTTACTTGCATCCATGTCTTGGCTGGATATAAGCAACCTGATTGGCCGAGCCGGTGGCCGGGTAACTTCTGATGTATATATACTCCACGCGTGAGTGCAATTGCACTGCAGCGATAATCCTACTTACATACTACTCTATTATATTCAATTATTCTTGTTTGCAACTGTATCTACTCTTATATCCTTATAGGAGGCTGTATACAGATGTAAGCCCTTACACTATTATCGCGCTTTAGTAATTGAATACATTTCGCTCATGGGATTTCTTGAATTACCCTTTTTTGATCGATGTGTTGTGATACATCCGAACGAGATATCATTCAGATTTTAGAGCTAGCAACTCCAGAAGCAAAGAATCTTGATAAACATATCCAATTGAGATTAACGGTAGCAGATATAATTCCGAGTTGATTCCAGAGGCAAATTGGCCCAAGATGCATCAGCGACCAAGTCAGTCGAAGTCGATCACCATTTCACAAATAGGCTAACAATTGTTAGAGTGATGAGATCGGATAAGTTACCATCCACTTGAGTGAAATCACGAATACAGGAATGATTCTGAAGCCTAAGTGGCCCCGAGAGACGCATCACTGGCAATCCCGATGTCAGCCTTACTCCAGAGATTTCATTGAACCTTGTCTGATGAGTGCAATCGAATGCGAACTATCAAGACGAGTGACATAATATCGATGACATTCAATCGAACCTGAAGTGTTGGCGAATGTATAGATGTACATCATCATATGGATAAATATATGTAGATATCGTTGCAAATGTGAATAAGTGATAAAGATATCAATTGTACAGTATGTATGTAAGATAATCGCTAGCATGCCAAAAGCTCTTCGCGATGTGATTATATATGAAGGGCACTTACCCGGCCTCTGCAGCCAAGTGCACTTGCAAGGGCCAAGTAAGCTTGGGAGCCAAGTGTACTTGCGAGGGCCAAGTAAGCTTGGGAGTCAAGTGTACTTGCGAGGGCC
>MU122136.1:46399-134446 GCA_014904905.1 Wilcoxina mikolae CBS 423.85
AGCCAAGTGCACTTGCAAGGGCCAAGTAAGCTTGGGAGCCAAGTGTACTTGCGAGGGCCAAGTAAGCTTGGGAGTCAAGTGTACTTGCGAGGGCCAAGTAAGCTTGGGAGCCAAGTACACTTGCAAGGACCAAGTAAGCTTGGGAGCCAAGTGCACTTGCAAGGGCCAAGTAAGCTTGGGAGCCAAGTGCACTTACGAGGACCAAGTATACTTGACACTGCCATTACATCATCCCCCTAATTATCAGCAGACCTTCTGGGCTGCAGCATATATATATACACATAAAGGAAGATATGATAAGGTGCGTATGCCTTTGTACGTCTGCAAAAGACCCACAACCAATCGGTGCTATTGCGGCGACCTCACGGCAGATTCGGTGCATGGGGAAATTCACATCCAGTGGTAGGTAGTAAAATCCATGCCAAAATGATTTATATCGGGCCGAAATCCATAAGAAATAAATAGAAGGAAACATCCAATTGACCCTGAATCCTCCAAGTCCACCTTGTAAACGATACTGCTCGAGCAGCAGGTCTCATTCCAAGCCCACTCCTTCAGCAGACTTGCAAGTCCATGCTTCCGAATATCCAAGTGGACTTTCAGTTTCTCAGAATCCAAGCAATTGATCACAATTGTACTAACTCGGTGGTACTCGAATCTGTAAATACCATTGGCCGACTTGCAGGCGTCATTCGGTATCGACATAATATGGTTGACACATGATATGGAAGACGAAGTTTCGATCTCCGACTAATCGATCGTTCGTTCGTATACGATTTCTTTTGTTGAACCAATTTCGAAATCTCAGGGGGGGCCATTGTAGTCGATAACACATCTCTGCAGCGGACAACTAGCATAATTGCATTATGTACTTATCTTGGTCAAAGCTGCTGCTCTTGAAAGCGCTCGGATTCGTATCATTTTCATGTCTCTGTACTTTTGTATACTGAATCACATGGAAGACCTCATTGGTGATAGCCTCCGCTCTCGGTATTTCCCATCCTGTTTCAGGTCAAGTAGTGGTTGGATGACTTGTGTCAGCCTCATTTGGCCCTGAATTGAAGTCATCATATGTCGACATGCATTTGTATGTACTAATTCGAGTTGCGGTATCTAACTCGTAAGTGTGCCATAAGGTCGTACTCATACAGTAACCAAGTATGCTTCGGCTCCAGGTGCATCAAGGTATCCATTCTCCGATTCACATCACTTCGACTTCCGAATTCATGAAAGTAGTGGGTTTGCACACGTCATACCCTTTCGAGCCTAGTTGTACGGTGCGCACCCTAAGTTCTAGCCTGATACGGTAAATCACCACTATCTGCGGTGATGTCAATCGATTACGGTTATAGCTTCGTTTGGTGCTCTCGGAAATAAAGTCCAATTGCAGAGCATATTCATTCGTTGATATATATAATTCGTAAGCATTCGTTACAAGGTTATAGTTACCATGTAATTCGGAAGCTCCCACGCGGTAGGCTTCGCATATGACCATTAACGATTGCAGCCAATTCGTATTCTGCGCAGCTTGGCCTCTCGACTGCTGATTTGGTCGACTCTCTGCCGCTAGTACTGGATGCGATTGACTCCATTAATATCATCGGTTGCAGCTGATTGTGCATTCGATGCATTCGGTGGTGCTTCCGAATCGCTGATGAAGACAAGTAGTTTAGTCACTGACTTCTTGTTCACTCCCAGGCATCTGGGTACACTTGCACTTGATCCTGTTGACTTACTTCGCAGCAACTGATGTACTTCCTTATATACCCATCCGTCCATCATAGGCGAATAGAAATCCCTAGAGACTAACCCAGCAGTTCTTAGAGCTCCAAGGTGATCGGCTCAGGGTTGTCATGAAAAGACTTATCACTTGACCGCGGAGAGCATGGTCCGCAGGGACTTATATCCTCCTCTCGTAGGTCAGAGCTCCAGCGACCATACTCTATTGGTTCTCGTTTTTGGCTTTGGCTTTGGCTGTGACTGTGGCTTTGGCTGTGGCCATTGGGTTATCGACTAGCTTACCTGAGACAACGACCGCCAATGGATCAGTAGCCTGGGCCTTCTCAATCTCCAGTAGGAGGTCATCGTAGGGTTCAACTGGCAGGGTCACCAAGAGCCGTCCGACAGGCTTCTCCTAGCCGATCTCATAATCGGACTGTCACGGTGGGCCATCGGTGGGGTTTTGTTTGTGCCTTCCAGGTGCTCGATAGTGAAGTGGTATGCAAGGCCAAGTGCGCTCATGAGCCAAGTGCACTTACGAGGTCTAGTACACTTACGAGATCAAGTGCATATACAAGGCCAGGTGCACTTGACGTCTGCAACATGATGGGTTCGTTGCGGTGGTAATGGTGAGTCATTCCAGCACTTGCGGTGTGGAATTCATTTGAAGTAGCAGTTTCTTGGTTTCCGTAACGATCATTCCCCTCTTTTGAGGTCGGTGCTCTGTCGACGACTAAATGCAGTGTCGATTCTCATTGATTTTCTCGTTGATAAGATGGTTGTGTTTGCCATTAGGGCTTCGGGCTTCTATTTCTGCATTCAATTGCAAGTCTCGCAGAATCTCTTATAAAGTAAGTGTTTCTTAAAGAAAGGATAGACTTAAACGTAACCTTAAATCGCCATATCGGCAAGAAGACTTGTTATCGTTCTCAAGAGTGAGCACGATTGCACTTGGCACTCAAGACATCTGCATTCCGCGGTTCTCCTATGGCTGATTAAGTGCCATCCTTCTTCTTTGCAAACATATCGGCGCTGGCCCCGATGATGATGACAGCTGGATGATACCATTGGCCAGGTTTGTCTCGATGTAGGCCTTTAGAGTTCTTGACTCAACTCCCAACAGGTAATAGATACGCTCTTATGGCAGCTTGTACCCAGAGTCGATCTCATGGTCAATTGACCGGTATGGTGGCAGCACCTGCCTTGACTAAAACCTGCATAAATTACTGATACTCGGTTGCGCTATCGGTATGCGTCCATCATTTCAGCTGTATCGGGCAGTATATCTTATACAACGCCATTTCTGCTCCACTTGTGTTAGCCAATTTGATCAATGCAAAAGATGGAACGGTAAATATCAAGGAAACCAGCAGCCACAGGTCTAACGGCAGTCCACGATGGAACCAAGACCGCACAGCCGGTGAACTCCCTTCTTGACTCGGTGAGCCGGTAGCAGTCATTCAAGTTCCGCATTGTTGGTAACTCTTCTGCTGCAACTACTGCCACTGATCCTGCTCGCTCGTCCAGCTTTAGGCGCTCCTCTCACCATTGGTGATACCTTTCATGGAAGCTCACAGCAACTCTGTGCAATCTCCAAGGCATATGACAAATGCTGCAAGAATCTCATTGCCAGCTAAGAGACTCTTGAAAGTGGTGGCTCTGAGCAGATATCAGGAGGCTTAATTACTTCACCGTCCTCCTGCAGCCGATGCTTGTCAGTTGCGTGTGGAGGTTTCGACGTCACATGGACGGTGGCTACCGCTGCACTTGCGTCGCCACTTGGGGTCTGCAGAGATAGAAGTCGACTGGATGTCCAGTCGACCTCAGGGTTCCTAGTCTTGAAGCAAGGCAAGCCTAGAACCAGGTCATATGCCATGGATACGACCAGCACCTCTGGTTTGTCAACCGAAGGGCTATCATATGCTCCTATATACAAAAGGATAAACATTTGCCCAATCCTGATCAGAGATATGGAGGAGAGGATGCGTCCATTCCCGCTAGAGGATACAATAACTTTGAAGTGCATTCATTCCTTCCTGCTAGGGATTACGATGACTCGAGGTGTGATTTTGTTCGCATTTCGTACTTGCTTATCGGTCTCGTAAAATCGTACAGTGGGTATCCGCTTGATCTGCTTGATACTGTAGAACATTCATGGTTAAACTTCCCAATAAGAGCTGTTTCATAATTTCTGTGCTCGTATAATCATTCTCCTTAAGTGAGCTTGCAGCTTCGTTTGTGGATGTTAACGTGTCGTAAGTGCACTTCGGAGCTTCTGCTCAGCTCGTAGGAATGTAATCGTCAAGTGGACTTGAGCGAACAAGTTTAGCATTGGTGACTTCTCTCCACACTGCATCGTCAATGAATCGATACGTATAGTGGATATTGATGAAGGTTTCGCTAGCACTTCGAGCAGCTCAGTAGGTAGCTATCTATCATTCGTACATATATGATTGATCTCGTCGAATGTGTTTCGAGATCTTTTCAGGGGTACGGACATCAGGCCAGTCATGATTATATCAGAGTCGATTGACCTCCGAATAGTCTCGGAATTGGCTCTGCTCACCTCAGTCAACTCTAATAGACGGAATACTTATCTCGAATCATGATCCTAGCGATGATAATCTGTATGGGTTCCGAGTAGTGTTGGCAACGAAGCGGATCGGTTCGTCACGGATCGAACCATGACGGGGTTCGATCCGGATTCGATCCGAGATTTGGGCGGAGTTCCGAGGTTTGTACAAACCGGTTCGCAAACCATCTATCTTCGAGCGATAATAGGTAAGCGAGTTCTTGTCCGATCCGCTCGAATTTTAGCGCATCTTGTGGCGGGAGAAGTTAGCTACACGATGCGCTAAAATTCGAGCCGATCGGACATGACCTCGTTTACTTATTTTTGTTCGCAGTTGTAGGTCGAAATGGTGGGGTTTGAGGCGAAAGGCTTGGCAAGGATCCGGTTCGCGCAAACCAAATCGGTTCGTCAATTGTACGAACCCCGGGCGGTTCGTTGCCAACACTAGTTCCGAGTAGTGACACATTGGAAAAGAGGTATCGAAGAACCAATTGATCGACATGTGAGACTAATGTTGATGAAGATTCAATTCATCTCGATCTTCCATTCGTATGCGATGGATCTCGTTAAATGTGTTTCGAGGTCTTCTCAGCAGTGGCCATAAAGGCTGATAATGTGTTTCTCGGGATCGATGGACCTCCGAATTGTCTAGATCATGCGAGTATGTATGTGAATGTATAACGATCGTGGTCAGTGATAAGACTCATCGAATCGATTGACCTCCGAATCGACTCGGAATGATCTCTGTAGTACTCAATTGACTCGATATATGAATACTTATGAAGTTTCCATGCTTGTAGGTCTCAAAATGTGAGGTGTTGCGATACGTTCGAATTTATCATGTTGAGTAGTAGCCTACTTGGCCAGCGACACGACACTCAGAGCTAATTGACTTCAGACTCATCTCTGAAATGTCCCTACTACCGTCAATCAACTCAATAGGATGACTGCTTATCTTGAATCGACAATCTAGCAATAGTTCTCGGTGTAGGTCAGATGCATCGAAAAGGGTAATCAAGAAATCCAGTAAGCGAAACGTATCTGGTGACTGAAGAGCGATTATAGTGTAATGATGTACGTCCTCGTATGGATAGATATACCTAGATACGGTTGCAAATGGGAATAATTGATAACGATATCAATTGTACAGTATGTAGGTAAGATAATCGCTAGCATGCCAAAAGCACTTCACGAGATGATTATATATGAAGGGTACTTATCCGGCCTTGGCAGCCAAGTGCACTCACGAGGGCCAAGTACACTTGGAAGCTAAGTGTACTTACAAGGATGAAGTGTACCTAGCACCTCCATTACAACGAAACTGTAATCGACGATACCCCTGAACGTGTCAATTGGTCGAAAATCATACCCAACACGAGTCGATAAGGCTACAATTGTTCCAAGTGTAAATGAGCACATTCTTCAAGTGAAGTGTGCCTATGGAGGATCAGTATTTCGCCAGCGGATTTACACACGGTCGAGGCCTACATATAGAGCCGAGAAGGCCGAACGCTTCAAGAATCACCACTTTTACAGAAGATCGAAGCACGAGATTGCCGAGCAATCGATCGATGCCACCGATGGCAATTATAATTGCGATTACCTTTTACAAGACTCAATTGAGTTATCTATGTTACTATAAGCTGCGATGGCGGGAGCCATGTCGAAGTCAATGACTACGTTACGGGTACTATCAGGAGTTTTCAGTTGCAGGTACGCAAGTCATGCGAGGCCATAAATGGCCTTACGAGATTACACAATTTCATATGATTCGAACAAGCCACAGAGGCCGATGGTAGCCACGGCTCTACGGCTATGACTTCGAATGAGTCAGCAAGGCAATTATAATTATATACATCATTCATCTACCGATGGAACTGTGCAAGTTAATGGAGCAGTGATCGACATCGTGCTGCATTCCCGAATGGAAAGTATATCAAATCCCTAAAATTCTAAAGTGGCAAACAGGTATGATTCGAAATTACAATTATCAATCGTCACGATTGGCACCTGATTGGACAACCAAATTGCATCGTTGTGAGGAAAGGAAGCCATCAGTGCCAACTCTATTCAATTTTATCGTATAAGTCAACGATACCTTATCCCCAAACGAGCGAATACGGTATTCTATCACCGGGTGGACCCATACGATGGCAAACAAAGTGGAGTCCTAGGAATATGCCGGAGATGATTTGATTTATACTCTGGAATCTGATGATCCATCGGGCTATTGGTGGGCGAACCGTCAGGGCACTCTCCGGAGACCAGCGGACTCTGTATGTATATACAGTTTGAGGTTCAATTGATACTTGTCATATCTCCAAGTGGAAATAGACGTTATTTGGTTGTCAGACAGTCCCAATTGGGTGTGACAAGTACGTGATTCGCTGAGTGAGCTTATTTTGTACAAATGGTGGCAGCAGCGGTAGACGTACTGTGTGAGCTGGAGATTGAGTTTTGGTTGCCCTGGTACAAGTGCAGGAATCCTGACATCGACTTGCAAAGTATTCCACTTTTTGGCTCTGCGAACACCAGGGTGAGCGGAAGAGGTGGCAGTGGACCGGGTAGACCATCAGGAATGCCCCAGGAATGTATCTGGATCACGGCTAGGGAGGAGACGCGTTTTGAAGGAGGCCGTACTCCATATATATATACAAATACTTGGTGCCTCTGCATTAGATCATCTATTAGCCAGGGGGAGGTCGTCGATAGATATTCTCCCTAAGTGTGGGAGTTCATACAGGGCTGCTGGGAGCGACCATGGAAGGCATCACTGATGGTCAGTAAGATAGGTCCTAGGCGCTGGATGGGCAAGCAGGGAGCAGCAGCTGTAGTTGCAGCAGAAGAGTTACTAACAATGCAGGGCTTGAATGACTGCTACCGGCTCGCCGAGTCAAGAAGGAAGATCATCAGCTGCGGTACCTTGGTTCCATCATGGACAGCCGTTAGACCCGTAGGTCCTGGATTCCGCAACATCTACCGCTCTATCTTTTGCAAAAACAATTGGCTCAGACACATATGGAGCAGTTACGGGGTCATACGAACCCATACGGATGTTAGAGACGATATCTACCTACGATTAGACGGAATACTGGAACACAAAGCCATGTCAAAACATGATAGATACCTGCGGACATGACGAAAAAGTGTTCGGAATTATCTCGGAACAGATGATCGAAATGATGGTCCACAAAATGATGATTTTCCAATAGACAGATGAGCCGAGACTACAAAGTCACTACGGTATACAGATGCATCCTCATTTGGTGGTTATGATCGTACAAGCCTACTGCTCAACAAAGATCTGGGGGCAGAAGTACTGCTATATGGTGGAGTGGAGTGGTATTCCCAAAATAGTTTAGAATAAGATCGTATGCTCAAGAGCCGGATCCTGGAATTGAACTTAAGATTCCATGCCATATGGATGGATCAATGAGTGGATATTTTCTTATGATGGACGTTATGTCACCGGATGGATTAAGGAAGTACGACATCAAGAACTATCTTCCTCGGGCTGGATGAGAAGAAGTCGGTCGTGTGAAATGCGATCTTAAGATCAGTAAAGATGACCTTATAGAGCATACAGAGCTACAGGAGGAACCACGAAAGGTAGACCATACAAGTGCAAAATTGAACATTTCGGAAAGAATAGCTGGAGATGGATGACGATAAGTCAATTTATTTATATGGCGAGGTTATATTTGGAACTTTCTCCTTGCCTTAAAAAGTCTTATTTTAGATGACAAGCTACGAGACTAGCAATTGAGTGCAGATATGCACATATGCAAATTCAGGACATACTGATGAAATGATCTGAATCAAGATCCCGAATACAGTTCACAGATATTTGCATACATCAGCAAAAACTAATTTGCTTACCGAGACAGTACGGTACGGTCGATACCATTCTGAACGTTTTAAGCGTCACTGAAACTTGACCCAGTGCTGCCACCCTCACCATACAAAATTCGTACTCCAAGCATTACAAATAGTCGTCGCCAAGTTGGCAACTCACGTAACAATACTCATTGTCAATTTTTAAGGTTCTCGCTTAAGATTTAGTTCCCACTTATCCTGATCTCATCATAATATCACATATTATTGTATGCAATGCCATATTTCGTCGTCAGAGCTGCACATTTCTCACTGCTATGTCTAATATTTACTAATATACAAATTTCTTCCACGTATAAAAGTGATCGACTTATACAATATGCGCAACGACGATCTCAAGTGTCCTATCTACTCATACAATAAATTGAACGCATCTAAGTCAATAGTATTATTTAAAAACCATTGACTATTATCTGGATCAGAAGAAAATGGAAGCATATGGGCTGCACACTGAATCATGTGTAAAGGGATGACATACGTCCATCCAACACCAAAAAGGGGTTTTCAACGATAACTACCGTCCTCCAAAGGTAATGTAGGTGTCTGATCTCGCTGCTCAACAATCACCATCCCTGGAACCTTGCGCATTGGGCCTGAAACCATTGTGGTGACAAGGGCCAAAAGTGATCGTTGATTTGATTCCATATCCTCAATGACGAAAAGACATCGTAATCTCGCTGGAATTCGTCCTCTAGTCGACTTGAACTGTCCCTGTGTTCCATCCCAGAGTAAAACTGTATCATTTCGGGGAGGCTTATACTTCCTCCATTGGTTGGTTTCAGTGCATCGTACAATGTGAATCGTCTGCTTGTCGTCTTGAAATGATGTCACTGGAATGGCTGCGGAATCATAACGACTGTATTTTGCGTTTTGAAGACGACGAAATTCTTCGTCGTTATCGACATATCCGGTGTAGTTACCATATCTTTTGAAACACCATGCGATGTGATTTTGAAGTTCCCCTTTTGGCATTCCACACCAGAATGAGAGATCTGCTAGAGACTTGATTCCTGGCCGGTGATTTTTCATCATTCGAATTGCTGGAGACGTGGGAAATAGATTTTGGTTTTCATGACGACATTTTTCGGCGTTGAGATTTAGATCTTTGAATTGGAACACCTCGTTCCGGGCTTTCGTGCGCGAAATCTGGAAAGATGGCTCATGGCGGTTTAATTGTTGGTATGCATCTTTCAAGTCCATCATCGACCTTTCCGGTAGTTCAGAGCTTACATTTGATAATTGCCCTAGCTGACGTATGTAATCTGAAAAGTGGTTCAACAGATGCATCTTGACAAAGTTGAAGTCAGACTCATCACTCAAGTGTGACGCTATTTCTGAATCGATTTGAATTTTGTCCTCGTCGATGCGATAATATTTTGCCGCTGCAGAAAGACGTTACCATGCAGGATCATTCTTGCGCTCATGTTGCATATCGATGGCGAGCTGCTTTTGCAGAGCTTCGGCAACCTTGTTGGTTGACTTTTTGGCACGAAAACAACTAAAGACGTCTTTGTGAGGATGAAATTCACAGAGATAGTCTTCGATATATTTGATTGTCGTATCGGTATGGTTGTTATACTGAGTCATGAGGTAAAAGTAGATGGGGTTTTTGACACAGAGCATGGCTGATTTGAATGGACCTTGCTGCTCCGAAGAAGGATCGAAAAGCGTCGTCGCGACAATTGGAACAATAACACGGCCTAATGCTTTGATCTCTTTGCCACTCCATTGTATCACGGCTGTGTAGGGCTTATTGAATCGTGCAAATGCTGGATAATGAGGCATTATTGCCCAAAGATCATTGAATTGGTCAATTCATTTGTGAATCTCCAAAAATGGCACTATCCACTCCATCAAATGCTTCAGAATACCGAGATAGATAGTGTGTAAAACATTAGGAACGATCAATGTATGGAAAGAAACGTATTTCATATTCCAAAAGACACCTTCCATCGTCGCTATACCTCTTTCCATGAGATAATCACGTGCATGGTTTTGGTCTTGATTATCGAATCGTGTGGCTTGAATCATCTTTCGGAAATATAGTGGATAATCACGACGTGGCCAGGTAGATTGATTGCCCTCTCCAAATGACGATTTCGGGGCTTCACACACCGGGCAACCTGGTTGTTTAATTGCATGGAGGTGAATATTTTCAAAGTAATCCGCCATCCAAGCACAGATGATTGGTAAGCATTGTCGCATTTTTCCGTCAGCACAGAGCATGGGTTTTCCTTTCTTGAAAACAGCATCGAGAGGACGAAAAATAATCTCAAAAACCTGTCTAAGTACTTCCCAATTGTATTCTTGTTGGTCTTTGATGGCGACTGTTTTTCCACAACCACGGTGATGATGCTACGGAGGTACTGGAAGCAGGGCGACGACGATACTGACAAGGCTCAAGGGCTTTGATCGAATCGTCGAATTAATGTTTCCAAGACTGAGGTAGATCGGCCATTCCTTTTTATCGCCAGAATAGTTGGTTAAATGCGTTTGATCAGAGCGGCAAAAGATCGGAACAATAGTGGAGCCAAAAGGCTTTTTCAACTATGAAGAACATTTAATTATGACAACGCGTCGACGAAATAATAACTCATACCTGCTCATTCCACCACCAATCGTATGTGTGAACTTCAGAGTATACTCTCTCCCCCAATTCATTATAATCCTTAATCGGTGCATATACCATATGCTCTTTAAATGCAGATTGTTGGAGTAGAAATTCGATGCAGTCAACAGGGTCTCGATAGTAAAAACGCGTCTTTCCATCATCGCGTAGCGCTTCTGAATTGGCAGGACCTGTATAACTGACTTTACCAGATTTCCATGAGTCAATTCCAAGTGCATAGGTCATTTCATCGATTTTAGTGTACAGAGTATATGCAGATGTGAAGTTCGTATTTACCCCCTGAAGCTTCATCAGCTCATCAATGGCAACCCTACTCAGTTTGTGCTTGACACACCAGTGTGCCAAACGATATTCTTGCTCACAAGAAAACGGTGCGCTTTGGTTGATTTCGTCGTCGAAAATGTCGAAATCACCATCTATTGCCTTTCCGGCTTCATGCGAGTCCAATGTCATCGATTGTAGTTCATTCGACTTGAAAGTCGGCTGTAGTGGATCCGTATAGCCTATCTCATCGTCCTCACTTGAAGAATCGTCGTCGGAAAGTTGAAACGGGTCATTTGGACATAGAGATAAATAGTCTGGAAGTAGGATATCATTATCGGCGGTAATTGTGTATCCTTCGTCTGGAATCTGCTCCAGAGGCACGTAATTTACCCTCTCTGAATGGTGATGTCGAAGGTGATTGATGTATGCACCAGTGTAATGGTGAACTTCATTGCAATAATCGCAAAGTGTACAATTAATCGAACTCATTGGATATATGTTTTCGTCGTCGCAAAGACGAGATGTGTAGTAGAGAAAATAAGTGCTTATTTTGGACGGAGATATCCGGTACAACCCCTAACCTCATGTTTCCTTTTTCGGGGAATGGGGTCCTATCGCACTTTGGCTTCATCCTCACCAGCCGAGTGCAATCATCAATTGTCTTACAGTTATCGCAACTTGGGAATCAGTAGAAATGCTTTGCATATGATAGACGTCGATTCTGCGCGTCGCGACGATCTCCTCGATACTAAACTCGGCGTTCCAACGGTATGTAACTGTCCCCTGGATACTGCATTTTGTACCAGACCTGAACTCGTGGCAAATGGGTTTCGACTTGACCGTGTAGGTTCTACATCATGGCGGGGCAGAATCATTGCGGGGTGTATGCCGGAGAGGTAGACATCTAAGAATTAGATATTCATCGACGAGACACCGATTTGAATGTTTGACACATCGAAATTGGCATTTGAACGTGGAAATGCCTCAATTCTTTGCCGCCACAGACCAGGATTCCGGAAGTCAACTTCACCTAGTCAGCTCGATTACTCTGGGATGACCGAGGAGAACTATATAATACTCCCATCTTCCACCCGCCCTCCATTCTACTTCTCATCACCTTTTCCTCCTTATTCCTCCATATCATCATTACCTTAATCTCATTTCAAGTTGATATCGCCGGCGTTCAATTCCATCTTTGCAACTCTCGAAACCCATCTCTATTGTTTCGTATAAATTTAGTATCCATTCTCAACGTAAATTCTTTTGCCCTGTTCGAAAGATGAACTTCGTCATTGGACATACTAACTTTGTCTAGATGCCGATTCAACAACTCAAAGTATGGGCCGCGGAAAAGGGTATCGGGGAATCTAATTGGACATTGGAAGAATTGGGGCTCTAAGAAGAGAAGGGAACAACAGGCAAGAAGGCCAATAGCATAAGAGAGTCGATTTTTAGCATCGCTTCGAGCCTTGGTATCTGCGGCAAAAAGGAAGCAAGCAAGCAAAGCCGAATGGGACGGCATGATCAAAAAATGCATCAATTCAATCCCCGATTTAGCTGGTCAGAGAGCGCGATTTCGTCGATGGGAAGCGGATCCTAGTGCCAATAATGTCGATGGAAGAAAATGCAAAATCGCCATTGACGACCTTGCGGAAATGGCCATCAGGAGGAGGAAGGGCAGATCGCCAGTGGAGATTACACCAAAGAGAAAGCGAAATGTCGAATCAGGTATGTTCTGCGTCGTCGTGATCACTTTTTCAAAGCTGACAAGATTAGATGGTGATGAGGACATAACGCCAATCAAGCGTCGATGTCCAGTGACCCCTCCCGATGAGGAAGTGTTCAATTATACCATTGTATACGTCGATCCCGTCACGGCACAGAAACGCGATGGAGAAAAGAACTTCCGATGGCAATGGCCCATTAAGGTTGACATGTCGTTTTTCACAGTGCTTACGATCGTCATCGAGGCTACGATATTGGCCGTTGTAAAGACGGTGAATGAAGCGATGCCTGATCCCTCATGGAGAATCCGGGAATTGTGGGGCGTCAGATGTGAGTCGGGCGACGATGAAGGACCGCGGGTTGGAGATGTGGCTCCCATATTTAACGACAATACAACACTTGCATTGCTTCGATCGACGACCAATTTGGAAGTCTGAACGCTTTATAGCGTTCTACTGCAAAACGATGAGGTTCCGAATACTCCAATGCTTGCGGGAAGGTCATTCCTACCACTCGATGAAATCCTTCCTCAGAAGGAATAGATGATCGATGACATAGGCGAAGAATCCGACGACGAATTGGCATCTTCCAGACCCAGACCTCGCAGCCTTCCATCATCCCTAGCGAATCTCGTGGCCAGGGATGAACTTATCCAGAGGAGGCTTATTCGTTAAAAACGATATTTGACGATTATTCAGAACAGGGGCCGCGCCATTTGGAGTGACGACTATTTACCCCCGGACCCGGAAGAGGAAAGCGTCAATTGGCTGCGCGACCATAAGTATTTGGTCAACCCTCCATCTCCAGGTTCGGAAGCCCATCCGAAGCCTAATGAAAAGCGAAAGAAAACCTGAGACGATGGAAATCGTCGTTGGCAATTTGCTTCAGGATTTGACTGGGAATGGGTTTTCGCTCAGATTATAATTTGCTTGGTTTTTGCTTGGGATTTGTTTACTTTTTGTTTGGTTTGGTTTTTGCTTGGGTTTATTTTGGGGTAATTGGGTAGCAATGGAATAGGTTTTCTTATGCGGTGTTTGTGTAGTTTGAATTACGATATTCGTTGTCGCCTTGACGTTTTCAATTGTAAGCTTAAATGCTCCAAGATATATCAATTTTTGGTGTCTGCGATTTAGTGTCTGCGCTACACCCAATGGGATTTCAGACGCTAATTGAGGTTCATACGATGATTGCCATTTCAAGCTACCTTGCCGATCTGCTCAAACACTAATGTACTTTTCAAATCTAATTTTGGTTGTCGAAACCACAAATTCCGTGGTCTATACCATAAATGTACACTATGCTCCATTGCCTATACCGTAAACATACACCACACTCCAGTGCTCTCGGTGTTTCAACCCTAATCTGGTCAGCGGTGTGCAGCCCAATGTTCCTGACGACGATTTTCGCTTTTTAGACGAATGAAAATTCAGTAGACTAACCTCTTTTCAATCGATGGTACGTGTTCCGACGGGAGCGGCCAATATCAGGGGGTTAGTTGGACGGGTAGCTCCGTCCACCATATTAGTTGATCTACGATAAAGAACATCCATCCGATGACTATTATCGTCTTGTCTTTTACACTTTTCATACACTCTGTATCTGGTTTAATCTACGCTCTTTATATTTCATTTATTCTTTCGTTATTACACACTCCTTTCCAATCAAATGACTCGTAGGCGCAAGCAGTCTCCACCTCCATCCAATTTAAATCATCGACCATCCAGACAAGACGATGATGCCGATAACGAGATCTCAGAAATTCCTGATACGTACGATTATCGCCGCCTTAACGATGAAAATGCACAATTCTCCTCTCAAAGACGTACTAGCAAGCGCTCTGCTCTTCGCCAACTAACTCCTCCTTGCACCCAACCTCACGCCCCGAGTCGACGAGAGGTCCATATTGAAATCGATGACAATTATGAGGAGGAGCAAAGGACTCCCGAGATTTCTCGCAAGAAGGTATGGACTCTGATAATGAGACGACGATTTTCATATTCTAATCATTATTATAACACATGACACGTAAGGAAAGGGGTGAGCACTGTGTAGTCTTGAAAGAGCTTTGGGAGGAGTGGAACCTATTGACGAGGTGACAGGACAAATAGTTGGAGCAGAATACGGTATCCAACAGACGCTTTCCAGTGTCGAATCATTGGTTCTTGCCGAAGTGAAGCCCATCGCCAGCAGATATGCAATGTTCAATAACTCTTTCGCCACTAATGGTGTCAAGACCGCCCAGATCCACTCGTGGTGGTATCATTATGTCACAAAAGTCGATCCGGCATTGAGAATCACCGACCCTCCTCGTGCATACATTTCGGTGGTATTTATTTCATCCTCTCTACGACGATTTTAGTCTGACAAGATATTAAGCCCCTCGGCAAGATTACCTCCTCACGCTCGGCAATGGTCTATAAGTGCAAGGAGAAGGTGGATTCCTTGTATGGCTTCAGAACAATGGACCAGGATGGAGTCAAATAACGCGTCGCACACCTCCTCGATCGAGACTGATTCACATGCTCTGAGCGGACGAGAACGGTATGTCTTTAAACAATGTCAAAATATGTTGTCTAATATATCTTTTTAGGATTGCAAGTATCGTTTCGCGGCGACCGAAATCGTGGCCCTACTTTACGAGACAAACTTTGCAGGTGTAAGACAATTGGGAATGAAAGACCGTAGAATGATCGATATGATCAATTCGACGTTCATTGTACTTGCTGCGACCGAGATTCACCATTGCCTTGGAGCATGGAAAATCGGGGAATACAAGGCACCAGCTGAGTTTGGCCCCAGTGGAGTTGCACATCGTCAGATCACATTCAATCATATTTGCTTATGAATACTAACTGTCGCTGCATAGTTGTATTTCGTCGTCTCGAAGCCGAGTTCCTTTCTATCTCGCCCGAGGTTCAAACCAAGACGATCGAAGACGTCAAAATGATGATTTGTCGAAGGCAGAGATGGACAGGAGTTGTCGAGGTGAATGTATCAATACCGTACAATGACCAGGGAGTATACGAGGAGGAGTACCTGTCGTATGTCCCTGAAGAGCTTGCTGATGTTTCTGACAACGCATTTCGTCGTATGACCGCCGAAGTTGAAGCTGCGCAATCTGCACTCCTACCAAGTCGCGTGCGACATGATATCATCTCCAGTACTGTTGATGTCACCGGCACCAGCAACACCAACACCAACAACATCAACGACAATTGCAATGACGATTTCAATGTTGCGGACACCGAAAAAGTTAGTTCAGAGGATTATGGGATCTTTGACTTCAACATATCTGTCCTCAATGACTGTTGAGAGAGCAAGTGTGGGTATCTGACGGAGGGAATATATATACTGGAGAGGCGACACTTATTTTGGTCTTCGCGATATGGTTTTTTGGTTCTTAAGATCGTTGTATTTCTTTTTCACAATCATTGTACGGACACTTGTAATCTTTAGTATCGTAATTGTCATTGGTCAGTAAGCACTATATAAAATTAAGGGTTTACTGAAAACATATTTGCGACGACCATTTGTGATGTCAACTCGTGAGAATTAACAAAAATTATTATCATGAGAATAGATACTAACTTAAATCAAATGAACAGCCTTATCAATTTGAGTAAGTTGAGGAAGACTACTATCGTGAGTTTGGAAAATTCAGAGAGCGTAAGGGATAGCCATAAAAAGTAAAAGGGGTTTGAATAAAGCCAATGAAGGCGTATTTTAAACATCTCGACGACGAAGACAAGACGATGGTTTTCGCCTCAAATGCGGTCACGACCCCATTTGAGCCCATATTATTTGTCTTGACCAAAGTGTTGACGAAAGTAGCATCGAGAGTTCGCGGAAATCAAAGCACAACTGGAGCTCATTCATTAAAGAATATCAAAAGCTTCAGAACATCGTCGCTACGATGCAACTCGAAGGCCCATTCTCACCAACGCCCACATTGTGTTTCGGCCTTCATGGGTGCAGCACGTTGAATAAGCTTAATCAACAAAAATCTGTTTTTGCTGATGTATCGTACTATGATGGATATCAAAACAGTCAGAATCGACGAGAATCGTCACCATATATACCAGCATGATCACAAGTCATCGACGGAGTGCTGACCTCAAGAAGAGGGTGATAATATTACCAGGAATTCAGAAATGACACCACTGCAATTGATTACTGTACTGGAAGTACTGGAATGAAGTACCGTCACGGTTATGTCTACCAGAGAAGTCAATAATTACAAGGCAGAGGATTTATCATGGAAGCGAAGCCTACCGAAAAGACTCCTGAGAGGACGAAGGCCAAATGGTACACAATCGAGATTGCTACCGGATGACTGATATTATATGAATTGGATTTATCATGGAATGAATATGCTCGCAATTGGCCTTTTTCTCTGAGAGCACCAAACGAAGCCATGATGATAATCGATTGACATCGCTACAGATAGTGGTGATTAACCATATCGGGCTAGATTTAGGGTATGTCCCCAACAACTAGGCTTGAGAGGGCTTAGCGTGGGAAAATCAACTTCTTTTGTTGATTCAGAAGCCGAAGATAAGGAAATCGGAGAATGGCTGCCTTGATACACCTGGAGCAGAAATATACTTGATTACCTTGCAATCGAGGGCTGAACGAGGCCGACTCAAGTCAACCAACCACCATTGTATCTGAAGCGGAATGGAAACCGAAAGCCGATATTCAAGTCAATCTGGAGCCGATCAATAAGACATACAATCAATGCTGAGTACGGAGGCTATCCCCGATGAGGTCTGCCATGGGCTTGAAAGTTCTGAATTGCAATGCACTCAGAAGTGGACTTGAAACGATGCCTGCTTTATCAGTGGGCTTGGATTCACAGACTTGGATTGAGAGAGGTGGCCTTGGATGAACAGAGGTTACTGGGTTCAATTGGACGTTTCTTTCACTTCTCTTCTCTTGTCTTGTCTTCTCTTCTCTTGTTGGATCTCGGCCTGGTATAAATGGTATCGGTACAGATTATCACTGGAGGTGGAGTTTCCCCATGTACCTGATCCACCGAAAGTTCACTCTTGAGTGGTACTGATCGGAAGCGGGATTTATGAGGCTGTACAGGGGCGTACGAATCTGTATCTTGTTTCTTTCTTTCTCTTTTATGTAATTATATGGCAGCCCAGGGGGTCTGCTCCTACAGAGGGAGAGGATGTAATGGCGGTCAATCATCTTACTTGCGTCCATGTATTGGCTGGATGTAAGCAATCTGATTGGCTGAGCCGGTGGCTGGGTAACCCCCAGCATACTTATACTCAATGCACGAGTGCAATTGCACTGCAGCGATAATCTTACATACATACTACTCTATTATATTCAATTATTCTTGTTTGCAATCGTATCTACGCTTATACTCCTATACGAGGCCGTACACAGATGTACGTCCTGACAAGCTTGCACAATTGCATTCGCCTTTCCACAGCTCTCCCATGGTTCAATAAGTGCCATCTGCCTAGCAGCCATTTCTTGTCGCAGCCAACATGGTCAAGCATCTACGAGATCAATGGAATGGAGTACTGATTCTTGATTGTACTAGCGTTGAGAGCTCGGTAGTCAACTTCAGAATTTCAAGCTGCCATCCTTCTTCTTTGCAAGAATATCGGCACCAGTGATGATGGCCACTGGATAAAACCATGGGTCAGGTTTTTCTCAATGTAGGCCTTTAAAGTTCTTAACTCAACCTCCGACAGGTAATAGGTACGCCTATATAGCCGCTTGAATCCACGGCCGATTCCATGGTCAATCGATCGGAAGGGTGTCAGTATCTCTGCCTTGAATAAAAACCTTCATGAATTCCTGATACTAGGTGAGCATATGGCCACCGTCGTCTATAGGTACCATTTCAGGCGCCGAAACGTCATCTATACTCATTAGCTTTGTGTTCGTAATCTTGAGATGGAAGCGAAGGTTGGAATCCAGGAGTCCTTGTCATAAAGATTCATCCTCGATTGGAACCCCCACCTTCCGTTACTCCCTTTGTGACTCAGCGAGCCGGTGACAGTCATTCAAACACTGTCAATGTGTGACAATTCTGCTGCAACTATCACCGCTACTTCTGCTCCCTCATCTGCCTCCAGGTACTCCTCTCCCCATTGGTGATGCCTTACATGGAAGCTCACAGGAACCCTGAGCAACCGCAAAGGCATATGACAAATGCCACGAGAATCTGGTGGCTAGGTAAGAGACTCTCAAATACCGTGATTCCGAGCAGATGTCAGGAGACTTAATTATTTCACCACTCTTCTGCAGCCGAAACTTATCGATTGCCTGTGGAGGATTCGAGGTCACATGGGTGGGGGCTATCGGTGTATTTGCATCGCTACTTGGGGTCTGCAGAGCTAGAAGTTAACTGGACTTGCCAGTCGACCTCAGGATTCCTAGCCTTCAAGCGAGGCAAGCCTAGAACTAGATCATATGCCATGGACACGATCAGCATCTCCAGTTCGTCAACTGAAGACTATCATCAGTGCATGGAGGGGCACATTGTGGGACTCGTATGTGTATCTCACCCCACTGGGATTGTCAACAATATAAATGACGTTTATTCTCTTATATATAAAAGGATAACCATTTGCCCAATCCTGATCAGGGATATGGAGGAGAGGATGTGTACATTTCCACTAGGAAATATGACGACATTGATGTACATCCATTCCCGCTAGCTGATACGATTACTTGGTATGCATCCATTCCTGCCTGGAGATACAATGACTTGAGGTGTTATTTTGTTCTCGTTTCGTACTTGTTCATTCATCTCATAGAATCGAACAATGGAGTATCAACTTTGACCTGCGTGACACTTTAGGAAATTCAGGGGTTAATCTTCCCACTCTGAGCTGCTTCATGATGTGTGGTTGCAGCTCCACTATCAGAATCTTGAACTCTGCCCATCTGTAGTCTTTCTCCAAATGTGAACTTCCCTATTCGTATAATTGTTCTCCATAATTGAGCTTGCAGCTTTGTTTGTTGATACTAACATGTTATAGATGCACCTTTGACCTTCCGCTCAGTTTGGAAGAATATAATCATTTGGTACGCTTCAGATCTTAGGAACGTAATCGATAAGTGTGCTTGATCGAACGCATTTATCATCAGTGACTTCTCGCCAGACTTGATTATCAATGAACCAACCTGTTCCGGGGTAACCATTGTAGAACTGATATACCGACACAGATAACTTTATCGTTGATGAATGCTTCACTAGCACTTCTAGCTGCTTAATAGGTTGCCATCTATGGTTCGTATGTATTTGATGAATCTTGTCGAACGTGTTTCGAGGCCTTTCTGAGAGTGATAGGACAGGTATCTCCAGCTCATGATGATATTTCTCATGCCGTTGCTTTGCAGTTGCAGAAGGAAATGTATGAGGCAGACTCGGACACGGAGGGCTAACTAGAGCAGGTATATTTAGAGCCTGAAGCATTGCCTGCCGGGTCAATTTCCTCAGATGATGATACCAACTTTACTAAGAGGTCGGATAGTAAATATGACATAGAAAATGATTCTGATGTGGATGTGCACATGGAGGATAATGTGGATGCACTGTACAGCGTTGATAAGGATGGCAATATGGATATGAAAAGGGATGGTGACGATGACGAGGAGGAAGATGAAGAGGAGGAAGATAAGAAGGAGGAGGAGAATGGGAATGAGCAGGAGAATAAGGATGAGGATGAAGATGAGGATAAAGATGAGGATGAGGATAAGAACGATGAGGACAAGGATGATAGCAACGAACCTCGAACGATTGGCCAGGGAGATATAGTAAATACATCGGCTGACGATGTAGATACTATGGTAGATGATCAGCCAGTTGTGCGACCTGAGGAAGGCCAGAAGATACACAAGCATACCCCATGACCACAATCTCTTGTGCCTGCCCCACAGCCACAAACCCTGGAGCCTCGCCTATGACCAAAAACTCTGGAGACTCATCCCCACAGTGGACTGGAGTTGTTGGGGCTTGTGATACCACCAAAATCTCGCCTGGCATTGCCAACTCTGCGAGAAGCTGAGGCAGCCAGTAGCATCTCCAATATCAATATGAATCAGCAGCTGCTCAGCGAATCAGCAGGTGGTGACAGTCTCTCTAATATTCCTCTTTCCGATACGCCTCTTCCCGATGTCCCCTCCCCTATGTTCTTCTCTCCAATATACCTGTTCCTGATGTCCCAGTTCCTGATGTCCCGGTTCCTGATATTCCACTCCCTGAGGTGCGCCCAGATGGCTCGGTAGGTGAGGAGTGAATGAGTCCTCGCTCTGCAAAGGAGATGATGGTTGTTGCATTCGAGTTAGGATTGGGTTCTTATCTTGTGTGTTTCATTTGCTGTAATCTATTTATCTCAGGTACTGATTAAGGCACATGTGGAGGTGTTTTGTTCGCTTAGGGTTCTTTTGTTTTCCTGCTCATTTGGGTTAGGGGTTGGGTTGTGGGCTTCTTTGTTTCCTTTGTTCTGATATATTTCTCTCAGGAATTGATTATTACATGAATCGTGAGGTTATTGGATCGCTCAGGATTTAGTTTTTGTATGAGGTTTGTATTGGTTTTACATTATTCATAGTATTATGGGACATCGTGCATGCAGCATTTTTGCAACTCCTGGCGTGTAAGGAACCTCTTTGTGATGGTATTGAGGCTCAACAAATCTCTCACATTAGCTGAAAGTATCGTGAGCTTAACCCCACACCAGACTGCTCAGGTCCGACACCAACTTGCGTCCCTTTCTAAAGTGTATACTTTACTACTCGAATGTCATCGACAATGCCAGAGAAGACTCCTTTCCGTTGCCCCGAGATGTCATACTGAAAGAGCTTTACTTCAGACAGCTGGTGACTTAAACATATCAAGTTATACCATCCTGAATACCTTCAAGTTGCACATTAGAAGGATCTGACAATTCGCAGCGTGCTCCGACGTATTGAACTCACTCAGCATCGTGAATTCAATGCTAGAAAAGATTCAGTCGGAGACTTGGATACGTTTCCCTACATTGAACACGTTGAAAACATCGCAGAATTAGAGTCTCAACCACCTCCACCTCCTTAGCGGAAGATGGAAATATAACCCGACGCTGTTACTCCACTGAGCGATTATATTGCTGAGCTATAGGAACCCAACACTCAGTGTTGCCTTGAGACGAACCTACAAAACAATCCCTACTACCCGTTTGCGACACGTGAACAGTACAAATATATCCAGTGTGGGATCAAGATCAAGGGCATGAAGATGTACTGTATCACCATACTGAAGGAAGAAAACACCACTCTGCATTTCCCAAGCTTAAAAAATGGAGATGTTATCCAGACAATCATGGCTAGCATGCCAGATGATCAGGCTCTTGGAGAATGGGAACTACGTACTCTTGAGGATATGAGATGGAATGATAATCACCAATGCCCTCTCAAATACTGGAGTCGAGACATCATCAAAAGTATGAGATGGTTGATGTGGCAGCCAGCGAATACTGAGCATCTCATTTACGTACCTCAGTATTGCTTTAACAGCGATACATCTCCGAAACCCCTCTGTACTGAAATTCACACGGCGGACTGATGGTGGGAGACACAGGTAAGGACAGATACCCAAGGATAATCATGTGCTAATCGATGTTAAGTCAATGCTCAGAGTCGGAGATATACTGGTTCCCTTCATCTTCATGTCTGATGGAACACATTTCTCGAATTATGCTGGTGACAAGAGAGAGTGGTCTGTATATATGACAATTGGCAATCTATCTTCGAAGATCTGCCAGACGTCCTCAACGCACAGCATCGTAATCGTCTCTCTCCTGTTGATTCCGATCAAGGACCACAGTATTCCTCCGAAGTGGCTAGTTGAGCAGTGGCAAACAAATCCAGAGGTGCTGCACGGGGTATTCTGGTGGACACTCCAGCCTCTCACCCTTAAATAACAACTCAGCACTGAGAGAGGATATTACAATGTTCTCTGTGTAGGTGGCAACTTCAAATATTGAAAACTGATTTTCAGCAGCATGGGTTGCAGATTGCCCTGAGTATAGCGATCTACATCATCTCGAGCAGTTTGTCTGTTTTTGGTACGAGTGTCCAAAGAATGAACTTGGAGATTATGTCCCTCCTGACAAGCAATACCCCCATTGAGATCACAACCTATATAGAAAGCTCAGCTATGTCAACACCAAGGCAGCGGATGCTGAACTCTCGTCGTGCCATCTTCACTGAGGATTTAACGTATTTCAATATATTCCCTGTATCGTGAGTGACCTTTCAAAGTCCGACCTCCTCAATACAATGCAGATCGGTATGCTTGATCACCTCGAGAAGTGGATTTTCTACTTTATGAAGACGAACGAACATCTCGACAAGTTCAATGCAATCTGGTTATCTGTGCCTGCTTACCACGACCTCACACCAAACAATAAGTCATATGAGGAAGTTTCTCAATGGAATGGAAAGGAGATGAAGGAAATGAGCCAGTACCTGCTTGGAGTTGTAATCCAGTCTCCACAAGATTGACATCCTATTCAGCGTTCAATAATCAATCGCACAATTCAGTGCACACAGATATTGTTAGAATTCTATATGTCTGCTTGATATAAATCTCACAATGATGAATCATTGAGCTACATCGAGGACACCTTGCATTGTTTTCATACCTTCAAAGATGTTTTCTTATTTGGACGAGCTGGCAAAAAGGCGAAAGTCAAACACAATGCCCTGAGAACAGAACTCGTGAAGAAGCAAAATATAGACGAGGAAACAAATGCTGAAACCTGAATGCCGTCGAAGAAGCGATGCGAAATAAATACCTGGCAGGATTATATTAGCCAAGAGAAAGATATTTCCAAGGAGTTAGATACCAACATCAACTTTCTGAAGATCCACTTGATATCTCATTGGGTCAAACTGATTCGTCATTATGGAATCCTGCAATAGTATTCAGCAGAGAGACCTGAACAAGTATATACAACAAACCTCAAGGATGATTGGAACACCTGCAATCAGAATCTCAACTACCTGTCGCAAGTAATCACCTTTCTGCGTCGCATTCCCTGCTTCGAAATCAGAGAGCAAAATCTCCTAGCCCTCACTTAGCATCGGGATAACAGTGCTGCTACCTGCAAAGTCCTCCCTTCCTGTGCTGATCTGGCTGCCTCCCTAAGCTCCCAGTTAAAGGCAAAGCCCAAATTCATGGTACCCCAAAACTGCCGTGATGGAAAGCATTATGACACTATGATCAAAGACTTCAGAGCATTACTCGACAATACACAAGACGCAATACACTGCGTGGCAATATATAATGGCATGTGGGAGTTTCGCAAGTATAAGAGTCATAATAAGACATATATACCGCATGAACAACTTCACGCAATGGAGCTCTGTATTTACCATGGTATTAAGGTTCGAGTTGAGGATTTCAAAGGTGAATGCATATTTCGGATATGTCGTTACACAGGAAGCCAGAGCAGATGGGCAAGGGACCTACAGAATGACTGGATATGGGTAGAGTAATGTCCGGAGAGATGTTATGGTATGCTGAAGAATCGTCTCCTGTGGCAACTGCAATGACTATTCACAATCAAGCTGCTAAACGAGGATGGGGCTTTCGTTAACTACTGGTCAGCCCTGACGCTCACTACACTACCAGAACACTCAGGTAGCTTAGATTTCATCTCGAAATTTGTACAAGAGAGAAAAGCACCGTCAGTCATTCCTTTGAAAGTTTTCAGCATGGAAAACATCTTCGGCTACACGTACGAAATTCCAGAGATTGCTACTAGTAGTAACACAGGAGACAGATAGAATGAGCAATGAATTGTTCATAGCCACATAGATCTGGCGACTTGGATGATATGTACAATTAGTAAAGATAGAATTGCTTTTCGCGTACAGGTAGAAGGAATGCGAGGAGTAAGTTTTGCAGCGTCATCCTTCGCATTGCAATTCCGATGCAAGCGCGTATCCAATGAACCCATTGCCTCGTAATATCACAGTTAGCAACAATGCCTGATTGTTCGTTTAAAATAGGAGACTGACAGAGCAACAAGAAACGGTGAAACTGCTATTGGAGGGCGATATACAATACGACACGTGGTATTGATACCTGACACAGATTAGGCTGCCACCGGAGTGTCTCTGATGGTTCTGACAGAGTGCATCTACTCTGACAGAGCCATTCCATCCAGGCAGAAAAATGTTTTGCTGATGGGATACCAAATGAAGCCATGATGATAATCAATTGATGTCATTGCAGATAGTGGTCATTAATCGTATCAAGCTATATTTTAGGGTGTGCTCCCTACAGCTAGGATCGGAAGGGCATAAAGTGTTCAAAATCACTACTTTCGTGGATTCGGAAGTCGAAGGCATGGAGAATAACTGCCTTGATATATATGGAGCGGAACTATACTTGATTACTTTGTGAGTACAACAATATCGCTAGTGTTGGCAACGAAGCAGATCGGTTCGTCACGGATCAAACCAAGGCGGGATTCGACCCGGATTCGATCCGAGGTTTGGGTGGAGTTCCGAGGTTTGCCACAAACCGGTTCGCGAATCATCTATCCTCGAATGATAATAGGTAAGCGAGTTGTTGTCCGATCGACCCGACGTTTAGCGCATCATGTAGCGGGAGAGGTTAGCTACAAGATGCACTAAATATCGAGCCGATCGGACAAGAACTCGCTTACTTAATTTTGTTCGCAGTTGTAGGCCGAAATGGTGGGGTTTGAGGGGAATGGCTTCGCAAGGATCCGGGTTCGCTCAAACCAAATCGGTTCGTCAATGGTACAGATCCCGAGCAGTTCATTGCCAACACTACTTATCGCACACTTATGAGTTATATATCGCAACTTGAATGAGCATGTACGAATGCATGTCAACATAGATGACTGCAATCAAGGGCTGAACGAGGCTGATACATGTCAACCACCACTGGATCTGAAGCAGAATCGACAATGCGGAGAGCAGAGGCTATCACTGATGAGGTCTGCCATCTGTTAGGATATACAAAAGTACAGAGACATAGAATCAGAGAAATCATATCAATCCGAGAGCTCTCAAAGAGCAGCAGCTATGACCAAGATAAGTATATCATACAATTATCCTAGTTGACTGCTGCTGAGATGCGATACCAGCCACAATGGCCTTACTTCTCATATAACGTTCACGAATACATTCAATGAGAGAAATCGATTAGGTCCAAGTGAATGGTACCACCTATTTGAGTACCACCGAACTAGGACTACGGAAATCCATTGCTTTAATTCGGAGAAACTTGAAGTCTACTTGAATATTCGCAAGCATGGACTTGCAAGCCTGCAGAAAGGATATTCGGAACCATAGACTTGCAAGCCTGTAAAAGGAGTGAACTTGGAAGATTCAGGGTCAGTTGAACATTTTCTTCTCTTCTCTTCTCTTTCTCTCTTCAATTCTTATGGATCTCGGCTTGGTATAAATGGCGTTGGAACTAGTTTGAATACCTACCACTGGAGGTGGATTTTCCTGTACACCGGATCTGCCGTGAGGCCGCCGTATTGGTACCGATCGGTTGTGGAACCTATGCAGATATAAGAAGGCATACACACCTTATCTTGATCTTTTTTATGTATATATATAATGCAGTCCAGGAGGTCTGGGATAAAGAGGAGGATGATATAATGGCGGTGCCAGGTGTACTTGGCCTCGTAAGTACACTTGGCTCGCAGGTGCACTTGGCCTTGTAAGTTCACCTGGCTCACAGGTATACTTGGCCTTGGCAGAGCACTTGGCAGTTGAGACCAGGTAGACACCCTTTATATATAATCACTTCGAGAAATGCTTTTGGCATGCTAGCGATTATCTTACTTACTTACCTACAGACTACTTTACTATATTTAATAATCCTCATTTGCAACCGTATCTACCCTTATACTCATATACGATTCCGTACATGGACGTACATCCCTTCAGCTACATACAAAAAGGATGACCTCTTAGAGATACACGTAACTGGAAACACTACTTCTATCAGAGGTTGATATTATATATGAAACATAATCCTTGAACTCGTATCAGGTATAGTACTGTTAATCAATAATTTAAGAAGCAAAAATATTAGAGGGGAGACTGTTGCGAAAGTATTCATTAAGAAAATGTTTAAGGTACTATACAAGAGAATCATACCCATCAAAAGCCATAACAATATACTATTGATTCTAGAGTGGTAAAACTTCAACAATTGTTCAGGTTTCTATCTGCTGGTGAGATCTGACTGTAGATTGCAATTTGAACATTTCAGTTCAACACCAATGTATTGTATTCTCTTTATAGAATGTTTTCATTTACCCAGATATATCAGGCTTGCGACTGGATTGTTGATAATTCTATGATATCACTGTGTAGATAAACAAGCCTTGATCCCTGATAGTATGTCTAGAGTCCAATCCCTACACATATATCAAGTTATCATTTAACAACTCTGTCATCACTACAAAGCTATATTCCACTTTGATAACATGAGATATCCGATCAGTCTATCCTCTATCTATTCAGTTTTACCACAGTACAACTTGTCTTTGAAAAATGTCACAATTTTATTTTCAATAATATTGTTGCACAACTCCTTATATATTCACAGATATGCGTGTATATGCTAGGTCACCATGTGGTATTCTAATTGGTCAACAGGTAGTACATACCTCCAAAGTTCATTATCATTGGTTTACTTGATATCCTGGGCTTTAGAAACTGCAAAATCCCAACATTCAAGCTCAATCAGGTCACTGAGTTTCATGCTGATCATAAAGAAAATTATACATGAAATATGTATAAGTTGTTACTCTTTCGCCTCCCAGTCGGTAATTTGCAGTATCTTCAATATTGAAAGTGTGGCTTTCAAAAACTAGTCAAACCCCATGAAAAACCGATATTTTTCCCCAACCACTCTATAAATATTGGCATTATTCCATATTTGTGATCAGGAGGTGAAAGAGAAACTCATTGAATATCTTTTATAAATATAGTACTTTAGTATCACAGTTACGCTCATGGACTTGATTGAAAACTTGAAAACTACTTCTCATCACAATTACACAGTGGTATATCTGGATACTCAAAGGTAAATATGAAGTCGTTAATATATAGAGTCAGATACACTATACCTGACAGTACACTGTGGCCAATCTAGATATACACCATCAAATATATATGGATGTATAATCAGTTATGATTATATGGTGCCAGATACTCAGCAGTGAATATACCTTGACTGATATATTCTGGCAGATATACAGCAGCAGGTATACTATTGCAAATAGTGTATTGTGGCTGAAGCAGCTATATAGTAATACAGCGGAAAATCCAGATATATATCAGTGGTTATACTGTAATACATATCAACTGATGCAGATATACAGCAGATCATATCCTGCAGCAGATATATAGTAGCCATTGATCATTTACAGTAGTGAGTACACAGTAACTGGACGGCAGTAGTAGATATTCAATACCTGATACTGATTTACAGCAGCTGATATACTATAGTGGATATATATATTATGGCCAATTGAAATACATGGCTAATTTAAACACATAGCCAATTCAAATACATGGCAGTGGATGTATAGTGGTACCAATATAGTTGCAAATATACAGTGGCAAATCAGGATAAACAGTGGCAGATATATGACAGCAGATAAACTGTTCCAGATTTCCTCCTCATACTGTATAGCAGATCCATATACTCAGCAGTATATACAAATTGATTAATATACTGTGGCAGATTCTAATACATAGCACTGGTAGCAGGTAACTCAAAGAAAATATATAGCCTCAGTTGCAAATCTGAATACACACCACCAGATACACAGTAAAGTATATATAGTGTTAGATATACATGGTGCATATATAGCATTACAGGCTTATATTTACCATGAATATATGGTGGATTCTGATGTGTAGTGGTAGATACAGAGTGGTAGATATATATCGGTAGATGTAAAGTAGCAAATTCTGTATCCACTGTCGTCAATAGAAAGCAGTAGATATATTGTGGCTGATAGGTATATTCAGCAGCAGATATACAGCATAGTATATGTAGTGGTTGTAAAATATGTTCAATATACAGCAGTATTGGCTTATATACTCCATGAATTCAATAGCAGATTCTGATACATAGTGGTGATTATATATTGGTGAATATATATTGGTCTATTCAGAGTAGCAAATTCTGTATTACTTTGATGAATATTAAGCAGTGGATTCATATCAGCAACTAAATAGTGGTCAATCCAGATATACTAAACTGTATATATAGCAGCAAATACACTGCAGCTGATTATTATCATAAGTTGGCACAGTGGCTTGTACACATAGTCATGTTCAAGTATTTAAAGAAAATAGCTTCAATATATGAAATATTGTAACGACATGCATCATCATATAAATGGATACGTATAGATACAGTTACAAAGAAGAATAAGTAATAAAATATCAATTGTAAGGTAAGGTGAGTAAGATAATCGCTAGCGTACCAAAAATACTTCGCAAGGTAACTATATATGAAGGGCGCTTATCCGACCTTGGCTGCCAAGTGAACTTGAATGTCCAGCTCACTTATGAGGTCAAGTATAGATGGCACCGCCATTATAAATATATCGCTTCAAGATTTAATATTGCAATGGCTATTGATAGATATATATATAGGATCATGCATATTCATTGTCACCATAAAGTATTTGTATTCGTTAACTTTTGTGTTTATATAGTTTATAGTTTATAATTGTTGTTTAAGATCTCAACCAACATGATATCACATTTGCCACAATAGTCACTTCTCTGTTTCTCTTCTCTTTGCTTGCTTTCTTCATACTATAATACACATACATGTATTTCTCTTCTACCTGCTATCACAGCATCAATATTATGAAATAAAAAATTAAATTTCTGAAGTTATAGTAAGCATATACCGCAATAGTTATATGGTAACTTATTCAGTGGTATATGGAAGGTTACCAATCCAGATACACAGCAGTAAATACATTCGGAATTTATAAATCGTCAAATAGTTCCCGGCAGGACTTCGAACAGGTCAGACAATAGAAATTCAATTGCGTGTCAGGTCGATTTAATACTGAATAGCTTCTTATTCACCATATCTATACATATCGCAGATACTGTATGGTTAGACTTTAGAATTCAAAGCTGAACTGGCTTGTATTACCATCAGTTCAATCCAAATATGGATAGAAGTTACCAGTGCAGTGGATATATGAACAATGCTGGCAGTCTACTGCCTTTTACTAATAAATATTCTTTTAAAGTAGCAAAAGCTTCTATCTTATAGCCATGACATTCACCTGTAGAATATTGTACAGCCTGTAAACATTCACAGATATCATTGAAATATCCAGAAACATGTCCACAATCAGACGTTATTTGCAGATACCTTTATTCGACCAGCTATATTCAATTTATTTTCAGATTACTCAGTATAATCAGATATTCTGAATTTTATCTAACCTATGAATCTCTAAAATGAATATCTGATGGTACACCAGATCAATCCACAAAGGATTTAATAGTTGGATGAGTTTCTGCAGTCATGTCTCAATTATCAAATTTGGATGCATATATGTCAAGAATAGGTATTGAAGTTGCAGTTCTAGGAGTTGACAAAACTATGGCAAGAAGATGTGAAATCTCAGAGGCAAATAAGACAAGAGACTTGATAAGAATTACCGAGATAAACAGAGGTTGGTGACAAAGCATGTTATATTGTGTTTTAGACAAGAGAATGAGTGAAGATCAAACTTATTCTCTGCTGTACTACCCACATTGTATTAGTAGTTGCAGCGAACTGTTGCAGGTTTGTACCATTGTCAATCCGATTTTGTTCGAGCGAACAAAATCCTTGTCCAGATATTCGCCTGATATTACAATATTTCAGCCCACAATTTCGAACAACAATAGGTAAGTAATTTCGTATCTGAAAGTGACTATATGAGACGTGATTTATAGCTGGGATCGCGCTCTTTTGAATGGGTAAACAATCGAGGCAATGGGATAAGAATTTGCTTACTGATTATTATTTCAAATACAAACGTTTGCAAATCGGTTTGTAACATACAGGCTAAATTTAACAAATGCCAGATCGAACTTGAACTGTATTCGGGCTTGGTTAGATTCATCTCGAACTGATCAAGTTCGTTGCCAACAGTACTTTGTATTCACAATTCTGAACTGTTCTTATCTTCTATCACCCATTCATTGAAATATCTTCCAACCTAATGAATGATCTTACTACTTCTACTACCATCTTTATAATGCAATTGCCTTTGATCTCCAACCTGTTGTAGTATTCTTTTTATTTTTTCAATCCATCGTATTATTATTGTAGCATTTTCCCATCTATGCATTTTTATCTATCGATCCTCACTCGGCTGCCAATAACCTTTCAGCTCAACCATAATATTAACTCTTTTCTCGATTCTGAGTACCTACAATGATACAATTCAGACTTGTTCAATTGTTCAACATGAAACACATATTCTGATTCCAATCAGTGGACTTTACTAGCTGGTTTTCAGCTTCTGTAGTTGTATCCTTTCCACGTCACTATATACTGAAGTCATCTTTTAAACCATCATGAATCTTTAATTGGTTTCATCTCCTTTTTATTAACACTATCTGAAACCACAGCTGGTGGTCGGTACTGTTACAATATTTCTGCAAAGATATCTTGAGCTGCTTTTGATACTAGAGATATTGACTGAACTGGTATTATACCTCACAGGATTGTATATCATCAGATGTCCTTGAAGCGGGTTTACCAACGCTCACTTCATGATAGCTGAAACAGGATTGTACGAGCACCATCTATGCACATCGTCGCATATCCACAAGATCTCACTCAATTCACTTATCACAACCAATGAAATCAAAAGAGCTGTTCTGCAGTCAATTAAACCACAGATAAGGAAGGAAGGGTAGTAACTGAATCGATAAACTGCCAGCTCATACTACCGAGAACACCATGACAGCTGAAAAGCTGTAGATACGAAAGTATCTGAGTTTACATTACAGCTGACAAGGCCTTTGATGCTCCTCATGATTGAAAGGATACCATTGGACTGCCAGCTAAAGACTTTGAAAGAATACAATCAGTCCAAACTACATAGGTCTGAGGGACAGATGTCAGCAGAGATTCTATTTGTCTGAGCAGAAGATTTTTATTAATTCGATAGGGTCTGATTTACTTACAGTCAAGCTTTCTGCTAGGTTATTGTATTGATATATTGCAAGTATTCATCCAGACATAGTCCTCTACTGTCAATACCTGTCCTTTGTATCGATTCCTGTTGGCCTGTTCTCACTGAATCTCCAGTAATTATTCCTTCTCTCTTGGTACATTGTTCAATAGCATTTTTATTTGTTTTCCCACTTGTTATATATTGAAATCTCTGATATCTTTGGTATTTTGTACTGAATATTGGCTGAATGATATTTGTAGGTAGCAGCCGTAATTTCAGAAACACTGTGAACACTCTCTCGTCCACAATATACTATTATTATCTGTGTATTTCACCATCAGTAGATATTGAACCCAGTCATGTTATTGATAATTGACAAACATTCACTATTACTACTTTATTTCTGCCTACAACCTTTCAGTCTGGCCATATATTTGAAAATGGCAGGTTTTCAATAGGTATTACTCAATTCCCAATCATTCACATATATCTAGTGTTGGTAACGAAACATAGGAAATTCGTATCATTGACGAACTGATTTGGTTCGAGTGAACCGATTCTTTGCCAAGCCAGTCACCTTGAATCCCACCATGGTGGCCCACAATTTGAACGAAAATAGGTATACGAGCTCATGCCAGATCCACTCGATATGTACTTCATCGTATTGTTAATATCAGAGGCTACAGCATCAATCAAAAGTATTTCCAATCAGGCAATAACTGGCTTACTTATTGTCGTTCGCAATTTCTAGGAGTGGTTGAAAGTATAAGTCGAACTTCAAAACTTTGGCAAACTTCAGATCGAATCTGCTTCGAATCCATGTTCGGTTCTGTCCACTATGAACTGTTCTGCTTCATTTTCAATATTACATATATGTCGAAACAAGGAAGAAACAAATTGTATGCCTTGGTTGGATACCATAATATATATATATACATGCATGCATATTCAAGGTCATCATGAACTATTCCCATTGATCAACAGATGGTAGATACCTATAACGATCATTATCATTGGTTGACTTGATGCCCTATACTCCAGAAACTGTAAAATCCAAACACTCAAGCTCAATGGAGTCTTTGAGTTTCACTCAGATCTAGTGTTGGCAAGAAACCATCTGAGATTTGTACCATATACGAACTGGTTCGGTTCGAGCGAACCGGATCCTAGCCAAGCCATTTGCCTCACATTCTACCATTTCTGCCCACAACTGTGAACGAAAATAAGTAAGCGAGTTCTTGTCCGATTGGCTCAATCGTTATTTTATCGTGTATCCAACTATACGCGCTACAAGATGAATCAGAAATCCAGCAGATCGGACAGGAACTCACTTACTGATGTTCAATCGCACCTGTGTGATTTGGTTTGAAGTTTGAGTCGAACCTCAGAACTTCGCCAAACCTCAAATTGAATCTGCTTCGAATCCCACCTCGGTTCAATCTGTCATGAACCAATTCACTTCGCTGCCAATATTGCTCAGATCACAAAGAATATTGTACATTAAATATGTGTAAGTTGTCACTCTTTCGCCTCCCAGTCTCTGATTTACAGTATCTTCAATATTGAAAGGGTGGCTTTAAGAAAATAGTCAAACCCCATGAAAAACCAATATTCTTCTACAATGACTGCATGAATAATTACAATAATATACATTTAAGATCAGGAGGTGAAAGACAAACTCATTGAACATCTTTTATATATATATTGCTTTAGCACTAGAGTTAAACTTATGGACTTGATTGAAAACCTGAATACTACTCCTTGCCACAAATAAACAGTAATACATCTAGATATCCAATGGTAAATATATAGTAGCTAATACATAGAGGCAGATACACTATACCTGATAGTATGCTGAGGCCAATCTGAATACACACCTGTAAATATATATACATGTATAATTAGTAAGGAATATATTGTACCACATACCCAGCAGTGAATATACTTTGACTGATAAATTCTGACAGATATACAGCAGCATGTATACTTTTGCCAATAGTATACATTGGCTGATGCAGATTCACAGTGAAACAGTTGCAGATCCAGTTATATATTAGCCATTGTACTGTAATACATATCAGCAAATGTAGATACAGAGCAGATCATACTCTGCAGCAGATATATGGTGGCCATTCTTCATTTACGTTAGTAAGTATAGAGCAACTGAAATATAGCAGTAGATATTCAGTAGCTGATGCTGATTTACAGCAGCTGATAAACTATAGTGGACATGTATATCATGGCCAATTCAAATACATGGCAGTGGATATACAGTAGTACTAATACAAGTGCAAATATACAGTGGCACATCAAAATACACTGTGGCTAATACAAGGTAGCAGATAGACTGTTGCAGATTTACTGTGTGATACTCTATGGCAGATCTATATGCTGAGCAGCAAGTATATATTGATGAATATACTGTGATAGATTCTAATACATAGCAACAGATAACTAGAAGTCAATATATAGCCTGAGTGGCTGATCTGTATATACACCAGCAGATACACAGTATAGGATGTATAGTGGCTGATATATATAGTGCATATATAGCATTACAGGCTTATATTAAGCATCAATATCCTGGCATATTTTGATGTATAGTGCTGACTACACAGTGATAGAAATATATCAGTGGATATAAAATAGTAAATTCTACATCACTGTGGTAGATAGAGAGCAGTGAGTATATAGTGGCTAATCTGTATACACAGTAGCAGATATAAAGCATAGTATATATAGTGGCTGATATATATGGTAGATATATATCAGTATTGGTTTATATACTGCATGAATTTAATTGAAGATCCTTATACATAGTGGTGATTACACAGTCGCAAATATAAATTGGTAGATGTATGGTAGCAAATTCTGTAATACTGTGATGGAAATTGAGCAGTAAATTCATACCAGCAGCTATATAGTAGCCAATCAAGATATATTGTACAGTATATACAGTAGCAAATAAATTGTCACTGATCATTGTTCTATGTTGGCAAAGTGGCATGTCTACTTAGTCCTGTTCAAGCAGTTAAAAGATGCCTTGCATATTTCTGACATATCACTTTAAGATTTATTATTGCAATGGCTATTTATAGATATATATACATGGTCATATATATTCGTAGTCACCATAAAGTATTGTTATTACTTAACTTGTGTGTTTATATAGTATATGATTGATAGTTATTGGTCAGAATCTCAACCAACATGGCATCACATGATTCACAATAGCCAGTTCTCCGTTTCTCTTTTCTTTAGTTGCTTTGTAGATACTATCATACACTTTCATGTATTTCTCTTCCACCTGCTATTATGGCTTGAATATTATGATATGAATGTTTAATCTCTGCATTTATACCAAGCATATACAGTAGTTATTATATGGTGTCCTATACAGTGCTGGATGGAAGGTGGCCAATTCAAATACATAGCAGTATATAGATGGTATATTTGCAGATCGTCAAATGTTTCCCATCATTACTTTGACCAGGTCAGACAATTACATTTCAGTTGGATGTCAGGTTCAGTCATCACTGGATAGCATTTTATGCACCAAAAGTATAGGTATTATAGCTACTAAGTAGTTAGACTGTGGAATTGAAAGCTGTACTGGTTTGAGTTACCACAAGTTAAATTCAAATGTGGGTAGAAGTTACTATTGTAGTAGATATAAGAATAATACTGGTATTTTACTCCCTTTTACTACTTAATTTCTTTTTAAAGTAGTAAAAGTTTCAATCTTATACCTATAACCTTTACTTGTGTGGGATTGTAAAGCCTGTGAATATTCACAGCAGTTCTTACGATATCAGAAAATATGTTCCGAATCTGACTATATTTGCGGATATTCACCTGCCACCAGATATCTTAAATTACTACTTATTACATTTAGACGACTGAGTGTAATCAGATATTCTGGGTTTCATCTGACCTATAGATCTCTAAAATTGATATTAGGTTGTACAGGACTGTTTTGGAAATTATACTGAGTCTGACTAATGATGCTGTCTGCATGATATCAGTAGTTTGACCAGACCACCTGTGAACCCTAGATACATGGTGATGAATATACGGAGGTAGATATCCAATAGCAAATATACAGTAGTAGATATTCAGGGGCTGATAAACAGTTGCCGAAATATATTGCCCGATCCAAATATGATTCTACATATAGCTGAAATATGGAAACATATATCAAGTAGTGGTAGATACAAGCTGGGCAATTCAGATTCACAATAGTTGATATACAGTGGTAGATATATAGTTGTATACCAGTAGTCACAACAGTTAATAGATAGTTGTGAACACAGCCGAACGGTATAGTTCAGGGCTTGACAACTGATCAGGGTGTCAGTTGATAAATATCAGTTTAATAAAGTCTTTTTAAGGCAGTGAAGCCACCTCCAGTGTTTGTTATAATAGTAAGGATATCTGTGTAAGCATGCAATATCTGTATGAAGCCTTCTCATTGAATAACTACCATCACTCACAGAACTAAAACTTCAAAAACCAAACTTTCAAACTCAATTAAGTCCACGTATTTCATTCCGATCATGATACAGTATATATGTGAAGTATATAAGTTGTTACCCTTTCACCTCCTGATATTCAAATTATGATATCTTCAATTATGAATGGTCAGCTTTAAAAAAGCATTCACAATTCTCCAAAGAAGATTACTATTCCTCAGAGGTTTAATATCGGGACAGATACACACAGACTGATACAGAGTGGCTGATATACAGCAGCAGATATATGATCTTGATTGCCAATTGAGATACATAATTGCTGATACACTGCAGTGAATACATGGTGGCCAATCCAGATTCACAGTGGTAGATGCATATTTACAGATATATACCAGTAGACACACAGTGACTAATAAACACTGGGTAGAGAGATACCTACAGATATACAGTAGCTTATATACAGTGGCAGATAATCAGCAGCGGATACATTGCGGCAGATATGTAGTAGTAGAAATACAGGGGCGGATATAGTGATGGATCCTCAGCAGTTGTGATGGTCAATAGCAAATAGAATTTACTGAGTGTATAATTGTCTGAAGACGACAAAGCTGCCTCTAGACCATATACTATCAAGTAATATATGCAACCTAAATACTTTGTATATAAACATTGATTCTAACTGTGTCCTATCCGCTTGGTCTCAGGAAGATATTAGATATCATAGGTTTGTTATTCGATTCACCTCTATACATATTGCATTATACTCTTGGCATACTGAAAGTTCAACCACAACATCTATGCTCAGATACCTTCATGGTTCTTCTGGAACATCTGACTGTTAGTTTTGCTGTGTTGGTGTGTAGAGTAAGTTCAGATATATCTATCAATATCTTTCGGTATTTCCGGCCATATATAATTATGTCATAGTAAGTAGTATGTATTTGCTAGTCCTGTATAATGTGGTGCTGCTTGATCATTAACTTCTTTTATCTTTTCCAGCTTTTGTTGTTCTGACAACTACTTGATGTGTATTACATGGATATATAGACCTTCACTGCTATCATATGGGTATTGTTGACACATGATTTTCATACAGTTCCATAATTCTTTAGGTTTTGCTTTATCCTGTGCGAGATTTGTATCCTCTACAAACAATACTATGACCTATTCTCATTATTGTAAGTCAAAATTGTCCATTTAGAACAGGACTTGTTCCATTTCCTCTGTGCCCCCTTTTGGGCATATATCGGGTGGCATTGTAGTCAGTGTATCGGGCTTCTTACCTTATTGTCCTGGTCGATAGATAATTTCAAATATTAAACAGAACAAGAATTCTGACCACTGAGTCCACCTTTCAATGAGTAATTTACAAGTCATGAAGTATTTCAGATTTTTGTGATTTGTCAGTATTTTGATCAGATGTACAAAAGACTTGTATTCTGATCTCCATTATTTGAAGCTTTTGACTATGGCTTTATTGTAGATCTTATAGGTTGCATCTGCTGGCAAATAGCTCTTCCAAGAAAATACTGCTAGATGTAAAATCCCTGGATCATTATACCCAGATTTTACTGTTGCTGATACATATCTGAACGTATCAGTTTTCAGTACTGTCTCCTTTCCTCTTTTAATTGTGCTAATAGCAGGGCTGTTGTAAACACCTTATTTAACTATTCGCAGATCCTTATCTGATCCGCTCTTCAGCAACATACTTCTAACTTCTTTGAAAGTTTGGTTAATAGTTGGATTACTTTGTTACAGTTATGTATGAACGTTTGATATTATTAGTCAAACGTAAGAAAGCTTGAATCCTCCATATTTGCTGGGTACATTGCAATCCTTAACTTCTTTGATATTTGCTGGATCCATATATACTCCATTGACTCCAATTATTAATCACAAATATTTTACCTGTTCTTGATAGAATTTGTATTTTCGGCCTTGAGATAAAATCCAGTATTGTTCAATGCTTGTATAGCCACATGCACATACTCCCTGTATTTTTTCATGTGGTTCGGACAAAGAAGGATATCATCCAGGAATATTGTACGGATTATATGGGAAAGCATCATCATGTATAAGTGATTAATACCTTGAAAGATACAAGTGTATTGGTCAGACGAAAGGGTATAACTATTAACTCAAATAGGCTGTAGTCTGTTTTAAACATAGTTTTCCACTCATTTACTTCAGCTATTCAAATTATATTGTATGCATATCCGAACTGAAATGTAGTATACATTTGAACCTTTATCGACTTGGACAGAGTTTGTTGAATTAATGGTAAGGGATAATGTTTGTTTATTGTACCTTCGTTCAAACTTTAATAATCCACACATATGTGTAAGCCTCTATCTGTTATGGATACAAAAAATATTGTTACTCTATACAGTGTTGATGATAATTAGAAAACAACCTTCTACTTCGTTATATCGAGCTATTATTTTAACACTTCCAATTCATTTCTCATCAGTCAGTGAATTGGTCCAAAAGGTATTGTAAATCCTTTTTGAAACATAATATTATGATTCCAGGGTCAATATGGTGGTAGTTGCTCCATGACTATCTTGTTGAATGATGGTAGTAATTCATGATATTCCTCGAGGGTTACTTCATCGAGGTGTTTTTCTTGTCAGTCCATTATTCTGAAAGCCTCATTGGATCTGGATAAAGTGACTCTGCATATCTTGTATTTCTCCTTTTTGCTTTAACACAATAATAGTACTACTGCTATGTTGTATCTGTCGAGCTTGTATATGGCTGGATCCTCTATTGACTCAATCTGATCTCCCTATACCGAAAAACCTGAATGATATTGATAATACTTCTGTTAATTGGTAATTATAAACCCGGTTCTCCTATTCAAAAACTTAAATTGCTATTTCATGAACTTAGAATTATGCAAGGAGTCACAGTACAATTGTATATTATTCTAACTTTGCAACGAATACTGATAATGCTTCCTCATAACTATTTACTCCCATATTAAGTTGGCCATTGTGGTAATCATTCATGACTCAATATGTCTTCCATCTATTAACTTTAACTCCCTTAGTTCTATGGGTCTTTCTTCTATCAACTGATGGTGGCGAACAAAATCAGTATCTACAAAGACTATTTCTCTCACTCTACACTCAAGCAGAGTCTATATTTTAACAATATTTTTCCAAATCGTAAACGAAAATTTTATAATGAGATGTGCGTTCTGTCTTGATGATTCTTGTATTTATGCGCTCTGAATTGTAATCTTAGGAATTCTGAAAATAGAATCAAGGTTTGCTGACAAAATAAATTCGTTTCAGATAAACAGCTACCTTTAGTACTCTAGTATAGACCTCTTCCCACTCCAACTCTTTTCCCTTATACTCACCCTTTCGTTTATCCTCTTAAAATGAATTTATTTTTATTTGTGCTCATACCACCTTTAACTTCTAAGGACAACATACTGCAAAATACCTTGAGAATCTACAGTACATATACTGTCCTCCTTCTCTTCTTCTATTTCGTTCCTGTGGTATTATTGTTTTTACTTTGACCACTGACAGATTTGTAGGTCTCGCACTGTATTAAATTGATTCTGTCTCTACCAGTGTGGCTTTAGGTGTGGAGTTAATCTGAGTGTCAGTTTTCTTTGAATTGGCTGATCATTGTTTTTGTACTCTAGCTCTGATCTAGGTATGTCTTTTTGAAGACATCTTTACAAACTCTACAGGATCTTGGGTCAATGACAGTATTGTAAGGAATCTTGTCGCTCATCGGACAGCTCTGACCGAAGGGCATTTCTATAATCTGCTTTATTGCATTCGATATCGCCTATAAATGTTTATAATCCTGCATATTATTCGAAAACGTCTCAGGCTTTGTGTCGCAGCTTCAAGAGTTCCCTTCTTGTGGTGGCCTGCATATCGCGATCTCCGAATACCAGCTCTAGCATTTTCAGTTATATCTTCAAGTTTGTGAGTCTGATATATCCTGTTGCCTTTTCGACATGTATTTAAATCTACTCCAATTCTATCCCTTTCGATCAGTTCACCGTATGTTACATGTAGGCTTGATGATTGGAGAATGTTCAGTGCTGGCCAGCAATCATCAATGTCTGTTGAATATTTCATTCTTTAAAATTCTTCCTATTCTGTCCTGAACAATGCAATATTTCACGCCCCATATAGTCTGTTCTGGATAAGCCATTACCTCCTCCCTTTGTTATTTCCAATATTCTAGCTATCTGATTCCGATATGTCTTTGTTTTCTCTATCTGCCCTCTTAATTGTTCCAGTACATTCTCCAGATCCTGTCTTATATATTTGCTATGCTCAAAAGTCATTGCTACTTGATGACATTCCAGATTTGCAATATTTTCTTTCAGGTTGCCATGTTGATATTTTGGTATCATCCTCTTGTAAGTTGTAATTCTGATCCAGGACAACTATAAGTTCTTTTCAATTTTCATTGTCTCTTTATTGAGGTTGTTCCGTTCTGCAAGTATGTTTTACAATCTTGATATATCTTTCTCAAGTATGGTGGCTTGATAAGGTCATTAATATTTCAGGCCTTTGATGTCTCTTTGTGTTAACGTTCAGTGGCCAATAATACTGCCTGTAAGGTTTCCTATATATTTCTTTCGTATTGCATCAACTACTCATTCACAAGCTGACATGGTAATATAGTTATCTGTCATACAATATGAGCTTGTTCTACTATCATTATGGTACTGTTTTGGAGTGTTGATCCTGCTGAGAATTCTGCTGAACATAGTTTGTTTTTCTACAGTGTGGGCAAAGTGGTAAATGTGTACATAGTCCTGGATATTCAATGATAATCCTCAGAGAAATCCTCTAATATCCACCTATCTATTGCAAAAGTGTTTCCGGATTCCCTCAAAGAAATTCTAATAAGAGGATGATCATTTCTCTTCACACCAAATGCAGCCTGTACATGGTTTCATACATAGTCAGAATTCAGTATTCAATTTTTCCTTCTCTTTGTGATGGTGGTAAACGTACTTGGCTAGTACCAAATAAAATCTTACCTTGTTAATTATAGACCTGGATCTGAGTTATTTTTCCAAAGCTTTTAGGTTATCTTCTAGAATATTCTGTGCAAAGTAAATTTCTGCTAAGAGTGATACAGATTGTACAAAGGTAAAGTCTACCATTGTTGGTATAGGTCTGCCTCTTGTATTCCTGTCTTTGATTATGGGTATGATAAAGATAGATGGGACTATCAGTACTCTTCCTAATATAATATAGGATTCTCTCCAGATATATTTGCAATAGGACTGATTATGATCTTCATAGTCGACATGTAGATCATAATACCTGATGCTGTAATTCTTAAATCCTGGATTGTCAATTTTCAAACCTGCTCTGTTTGTGGCTGCTTCCGTCCAGTAATATCTCCACAGGGATATGGACTTCAGTTCTTTCCAAAGGTAAACTTAAAGAGGTTCTTCAGAATCTGCTAGATAGTATTGGCAATGAACCGGATCAGTTCGAGACAGAACGAACCAAGCAGGGATTCAGTTCAGGTTCGATCTGGAATTTGTCAAATTTAGCCGGTTTGTCACAAACCCATTCGCGAACCATTGAATTTCAAACGATAATAAGTAAGTAAGTTCTTGTCCGATTGCCTTGAATATTATCGTGTTCTAAAGCGCTCGATCCCAGCTACATTTGGCGCCCAAGATTGCGGAATATAGGCAAGGACTCCCTCCTTATATATTTTCGAAATTGTGGGCCGAAATGGTACGGTTTGATGCGAATGGCTTGGTATGGATCTGTTTTACGTGAATCGAACCGATTCGTCAATAGTACAAACTTCTGACATTTCATTACCAACACTACTGGTACAGTAGCATTGATACTACGCAAGATGTGTGGATGTTCGAGTTCTGATATCTGGCAGGGTATGGCTGCAAGGTCAAAGATGTTATTTCTACTATAACAGTTAGTGACATAAGAATACATTAACTTCCATAGTGAATTGTCATTAGGTCTGATCTTGTGATACTTCGAAAGGTCCATAAACAATGGGTGCAACTATGATGCCATGACCTGTCAATATTCAGTCTCCCTTCAAAGGTTCTGCCTGATTTCAATAAGATAACTGCAGTTGTGCATTGACCATTACAATAATCCTAACTGTATCGACAGGTATACCATCACATATAATGAAATTATAACTGGCCATAATATTTATTACTTGTTCTTCTGTCATGTATAGCTATCAGATTCATAGTGTAAGGGGTTATAAACACCAAGGAGAGGTGCTAGGAAATTATTGAGGTGAATAAGATAGGATACTCAATACGAATCACTTACGTGAAGAGAAGTTGCTGCAGTAGTGTATTATATTGTATTGTAGGAAAGAGAATGAGTGAAGAGCAAACCAATCCTCTGCTATACTATCTACTATATATACACAATATCAAATGTTGTTATCTTCTATCACTCGATCATGCGATTACTGTCTAACCTAACAAATGACCATACTGCTTCTAATGTCTTCTCTATGATACTCCTGATTATCAATCCAATTTGATATTCCTTTTGATTCTTTATCCATGACACTACTTTGTTAGCGATTGTCCTTCCATGCGGTTCTATCCTTCGATACTCCCTCAATCAGTGATCATTGTTCAGTACAATTGTGATAATCAACTACTCAGTGCCAGATAAGTGAACAAGTCTTGTCACACAGGAACTGACATCATCCGATATTTATGACTGACTTCTATATAACAAGTACTTGCTGATGGAGAAGTACTCACTGTACCTCTCTCTGAGGTACTGATGACCTTAATGAAAACTGCATCATAAGAATTGTATAATTATATGATACCACTAAGACTGTATTGACTAATATAAAATAAATATTCAAAAATAAAAGTAATAATATCTTCTGCATAACTCTGTGCAGTATAGATTTAAGAAATATAATTCATTTGTTCCATCTCTTTTGTATTCTATAGATATCAGTTGCATGCTATCTTCTGTCTTTCTTACTTGTACAGTACCGATTTCAATATTCTTTAATCAATAAACTCATAATCTCATATAGCTATTCCATGTATTACAATATATTATTTATGTATGAATATCCCTGCCATATGACCGAATATATGTGATTGGATGGATCGCTATCCCTAGATCCACATGCGATAATAAATTCGGATATCTATCTGGTATTATATTCTTTGCACAGTGAAATATCATTGTCTTTTACTTCACCTCCATTTGATTTTAACAATACGAGATACAATAAAGTGTGAATGTACCATAATATTGATAGTACCTTTTGATATCACAAATTGTTACTGCTGAATATGGTGAACTTGAATGGGCCATACATTCCACCTTTGATCTTATGACACTCACATTGTGATTAGATGTTGCTTTCCTTAGGTATTACGATGTCATTAAGCTTGAACTAAGGAGCAGATCATGACTTTCAGTTATATCATTTGGATATCTTGGTATGAATTAATTCTAACTGTTACTTCAGCTTCCAATACAGTTCAACAATATAGTGGATAAATATGTTCGAACCTAGATTTCTGAACTAGATCTCTGTTCACCACTTTTTACTTAGTTCATAGCCATAGTTAATATAGAATGGAGTAATTATGGATGCTGAGCAGTAGTAATGGCAACGAAGCGGATTAATCCGAGTCGGATCAAACTGGAGCTTGGTTTGCGGAGGGTTCGATTCAAACAAACCTTAGGCACCAATGGTTCGATTTTCTTGGGCAAGAATCAAACCATGATGCTTGGCAGTTAATAATCAGTTCATGAGAGATCCGGAGTAAAGTTCGAATGGACACGATCGGCCTCGTTAAAGCTTATATGAGCTGGTATATACTTTTATTGGTTTCATACAAGCTCACACAAGCTTTCTCATGCTCATACAAGGGTCTAGGTACTTTTATAGTTCCCATCATCTCGCAGTAATCAATTGATTATTTATAGTCACGTACTTGATTTACAAGTTTATTGATAACTATATACAAAACAATAGAGTATATCTTGAATGAACTTGGAACAGCACTTGAACGCGATTGAGCCAGGCTGGCTCTCGGCTTATTGGAGATGATTGAGCTGTACTGGCTGGAGACTGGCTTGATGTGATTGAGCTGGAGCTGGCTGGAGACGTTCGAGCAGGGCTGGCTGGAGACTGGCTTGATGTGATCAAGCTGGAGCTGGCTGGAGACGATCGAACTGGGCTGGCTTTTGATTGGATGGACACGATCGAGCTGAGGCTGGCTGGAGACCATCGAGCCGGACTGGCTCTCGACTGGCTTGATACGATCGAGCCGAGCTTGCACTTGGCTCGCTGGAAATGATTGAGCTGGACTGGATCTCGGCTGGCTCTCGGCTGGCTGGATGCGATTGAGCTCAGGCTGTTCTGTCTCTGCCTGTACGAGCATGTTAAAACTCATACAAGTAAATAAAAGCTGAGATAACGATATTTAGCATGTAAGGTTTGGGAACTAGTTCGCATCAATCCATAAATATGACGAAAGTTTATGGCAAACCTCGAACCATCTTGGTTCATCTGATTCTTCGTTTGATTCGAACTTGAATTGATGAACTCCAATCCTGATCTGATTCATGCGAATCAAACCGGTTCGTTACCAACACTACTTAACAGTATGAGCTGATTCAGGTATACTTAGATATTACAAGAATCTTGCTGCAATTGTCCTCCTTATAAGTACAGTAGACTCTAAGATAATGTTCGATAATGTGGTTAATGTATGCAGGTCGTAGGTCTGTTTGGGCAGGAGATGCAATACATATAGATTTAATGATTCCGACAAACTAACATTGATCGGGTGAACATATATGCTGAACACTCTATTACAATCAAACACCATATCAATTAGTAGACAGTGGTATTTTCATACACTGTTCAATAAGGAATGAGTGATGACTACTCACTCTCACGTGTCAATGAGTATAAAGTGTGCCATTCAGGTCGACCAATCGATGACGATGATATTTCTGTTTACATTTGACTTTGAGAGATCTAAGATACATTATACCGAGAGGTAAGTCGATCGTAACAATGGTAATTGCAATGTAGAGATTATAGAGTATTGTAAGTTGTTGTATTACATAAGTATCTGAACCAGATATACCGATCCTTTGCATTCAGTTCCCCACTGCTTTACACTCTTAACTATCGTTCTCAGCTTTTGATCATACATTTCAGTATTTTCTTTTGATGGTACATATTTACATGAACCAAATGTTACTTAATGTAAAACTCCTTGATGACCGTATTGTGATAGTACAACTGCTGACATATCAGTGGATGAATGGGTTATAAGAATAATCTCTGTTTCGTAGTCAATCTGTACTAGTACTGGGGCTATTCTAATTACCTCTTTTAACTGCTCAAAGGTTCTGTTGTGTTGTATTGTCCAGCAAAACGGTAGCTGCTATTTCTCAACCTTAGCAAATGATTGGAATATTCTCCAGTAATTGGGTATAAATTGTTGATAAATATTCGAAACAGTCTAAAAATACTTCTACTTCCTTGAGCTTGCCTGTTGGTTCGCATTCCTTGACAGCTTTGTCATTTTCTAGATCTGAACTAACTCTATTGACACTCATTATTAGTGTAACATACTTCACTTCTTCCTAATATAATACGTATATGTTGGCCTCAAGATGCAGTATGATATCTCTCAACACCGGTCTTATTGCATGTACATACTCCTGATATTGTTTCATATTAATACTATATATAAGGATGCCATTGAAAGATATGGTGCAAAAGATATCAAGGAATAGTCTTAGTGTGTGGTTGATAAATTCCTGGAATAAGGATAGTATATTGGTTAATTTGAAGGGCATAACTAGTTACTCAAACAAACTATACTGCATCTACAATGCCATCTTCAACTCATCATATTCAGTTTTTTGAATTATGTAATGTGTATCTCTGACATACAACACAGCAAAAACATGGACTTTTGATAGTCTGAACAGGAATTCGTGAATTAATGCTATCAGATAATAATTCTTTATAGTTTGTTAATTTAATGTCCAATAGTCTACATACAACTGTAAACTGCTTAGTTGTTTGGGTGTAAATAGTACTTGGACTCGTACAGTAATGACAATAATCAGATACACTCCTTCAGAAGGTTTTCTTCATCTATCCTTTTTGCACTTGCAAATTCTCCCTGGTCAGACTGAATATTGGTTCAAAAGATAGTTTCAGTCATTCTCATTAGATAATCTTGTGATTGTAGAGTTTATATGGTGGGAGTTGTTCTGTGACTATTTTCTTAAACCATGGTAAGAACTCATGATATTCATTTCAAATTACCTCATCAACGAATCTTTCTTGTAAGTCTTTTGTTTCCAAAGCCTTGTTAATATCGTTCAACATGATTGCATACACTTTGAGCATTTTTGTTTTCATTTGAGACATAAATGGTACTGCTGATGTTGTACATATATTGAGCTTGGCATTAGCTAGATATTTTGTTTTTTTACTTATGATTCCCCATACCTATATGTTTGAATCTTATTAACGATACTCTGACAATAGATACTTTCAAAACCAATTCTTCTACTCTATAATCTGATAGTAATGTCATGAACCTTTAACCAAGAAAGTTTAACATGATTAGATGAGGTATTAACTTGGTGACAAATGCTGATAATTGTTCATAATGATTTATTATTTCAAGATTGAATTTTACCATTATGGTGATTATTTCTAACTTGATAGACCTTCTATTGATTACCTTTAATTGTCTTGATTATAGTAATTACTTATCTTTAACTCATGATAGAAAATACAATCATTATCTACAAAAGCTATTCTATGGCTCTGCAGTTGATCAGGACATACTTATTAACAATTTGTTCTTTAATTTGCTGCAAATATTGTACAACAAGATGTTTGCTTTCTATTGAAAATTCTTTTCTTTCTATGCTCTGAATTGAAACTATTATATTACAAAACCAGAACTGACTTTTGTTGCTAAATGATATTCATTTCTAGTACAGTGGCCATCTTCATTGCACTGGCCAAGATTTATTCCATCTTCAACTCCATGTACTTCCATTTATTATGATCCTGATTCTCTTTGAATGAACTTACTCCTTTCTGCCTCGATACTGTCTTTACTATGCTTAGACAGCTTGTTCTTTAATTTCTTGAATCTTTACAGTATATACACAATCTACCTTGTCTTTGTCTCCTGCTTTTTTCCAGTGTTATCTTTCTTCGTTTCACTACTAACAGGTCTATGGGTACTTGGCCATAAAAGTCAGATACTGCTCCTATGAGTGCAATTTCAGAAGTGAGAGAAGCAGTAGTATCATATTTGCTTGAATTCGCTTTACACCTTCTGGATCATGGTTCTCCTGCTCTGGATCTGATCTGAATGTCTCTTTTTAAATACAATTCGACAAAGTCCACCAGGTTGTCAGGTAGATCGCAATGTTGCAGGAAATCTTTCAACTCACCTGATAATCCTGATGGCAGGCAATTTCTTGATATCCCTTTGTTGCACTCAACGTTGACTGTCTATCTTTAGAATACTACATAGTACTGCAGTAGTTTGCCATCTTTCTGCTGTATTATCATGAGTTCTCTTTTCCCAGTTGCTTGTTAAGCTTGATTGCCACTGCCTAACTCAATATTTCTATGAGTGTTGTTAGATCTGTAAGCTTGACATGTTCTGTTGAGTGTTCAATATTGGATTGGATCTGTTCTACTAACACTCTTCCGAGTCTATTTACCGAATATTACATTGTGGCTTGTTTGTCTATCAATCTTCAAGGTTGATTAGCAATTCTCAGAGCCAACTGAATTTCCATCCTCAAAGCTTGTTTCAATCTTGTCTTGAGATGTATATCATTTTTCTCTGTCAATTATCTCCTCCTTTCCAGTTGCTATTTCTAATCTGTGCGAATACCAATTGTAGCCAAATAGGTCCTTTCATACGTATAGTAGTGAATATTGTTTAATGATCGAGCAGAAGTCTCACTAGAACGAAATACATGAGTGTCCTGCAGAGCCCCACCAATCCAGCAGAGCTGCATCTTAACATGACCATAGCCATCCATCGACATCACAACCTTCGCCATTCATCTTCGAGAATCCTCTCGAAGAAACACAACACCGTGATCAAAAACAAACATGCCTCAGTGACGTCACTGGGCTATCCAAATGAAATAAGACAAAAAGGTTTCCTGTCTCGCCACCGTGACTGAGAAATAAATGAAACACCAAACTTACAAAAGTAACTTGCTCCTGACATCTACTTTTGTACTGTATTCCTCATTGCCTTTGGCCGCACATCTATTTGCTTCAAATATTGCTTCACTGTCTCTATGGCTTTTGCCATATTCTCCTCTGACTCCCACATATTATCCGTCTCATCCCAGCATTCCCATTTCACTTTGTATACCCAACGGGTTCTATTTGAATTTGGCCGGTGATTTGCAATTGATTTGACGATATAACTTGTACCCACATGGCTTGTCTGTACAGGTGAGTCGGTGGCTACCAAGCGACCCTAGAATCATCTGTGCGGTCAATCCTGAGCCTGCTGACCTTAACTGTATTGTGGATCATAAGATTGTTTGGAAAGTCTAGCTTCATATTGTTCGCGCATACTCAGAGAATCTCGTAAGGGCCAATGTATCCATGTACTAGTTTAAGCTGTATATGATAGACATTGATATGTGTGATTGGCAGGTCCTTTGTATCTAAAAATACCTATGAACCAGTGGTGATGGCGCAATTGATTGGACATCGTGACTTATTAGCTTCAGCCATCTCCTCATCCTGAGCTACGTAGAACTCCTTACTAGCGACTTCAAAAATACTTTGCAATCATTTCACGACCTCGCGGGCTTGTCAGGTTTTCGCCAATTCATTGACATATAGGTGTTGGAAGTGTACTATCAAGTCTAGTGGCAGAGGTGGTGTATAGACAGAATTATATTCAAAAGGCATCTGCTTCATCAAATGGAATATAGAGGAATAATAAGAATACTCTGGCTGTGGAAGGTGGTCGTTCAATTTGGCCTGATTGTGAGTTGAAAATCTTCACAAATAACGTATAACCTTCTTATTCGAGTTCTCAGAGACACCATCCATTTCTGGATGGAATGCTGTAGATATTAGTAGCTTTGTCTGCAGAATCCTCGGAACTTCTCTTGAGCAGGCTGCTGTTAAATGTACATCGCGGTCTGATACAACCTATTGCGATTCTGCATATAGGTGGACTATATCATCAATGAACATATGTGCAAAGGCTGGGGTGTCGATTGTCTTCATGCAGGCTCGCCAATGTATACTCTTTGTCATGTGGTCAACAAACATTACAATGCAGTCGTCACCATTACCTCAGGTCGGCAGGTCAGTAATGAAGTCGATGCTAATTCTTTGCCAATGACATTTAGCTATAGAGAGTGATTGCAGAAAGCTTAGAGGTTTTCCACTCCCAATATTGTTCGATAGTTTAGGTCGCAGCTGGCAACATATCGCAGGATATTGTACCATATTTTCTTCCAGATATATCTGTCCTTCATGGGTAAGTACATGTGATCTGCACCGAGGTGTTCTCCTGCTGGAGTATCGTGGGCTTCATGGAGAATCTGTTGCCATATCGTGCTTGGAGTATATAGCCATCCTCTCTTAGTATTCTCTTCTGTCTTTCCTTCCTGTAGCTCTTGTGTCCTTGCGGTTTTCTTTACCTCTTCTTCCTTGTCATTTTTCTTTGCCCCTGTGTCGTTCTATTCCTCTTTCATTTCGGCCTTTTCCTCTGCCCTTATTTCTTCCTCTCCGCCATTCTTCTTTGCCCTTGCATCTTTCTCTGCCTCTTTCGTTTCGGCCTTTTCCTCTGTCCTTATTTTTTCTTCACCGTTCTTCTTTGCTCTCCTTGCGGGGTTCTCCACCTCTTTGTTTTCAAGATTTCCACATAACTACAGTAGGCTATTCTCGTCCAAATAGAAACGTTGTGGTGATACCAATAATTTGCGCTTCTTGGTGGATGTAGTGGGTAGTGGTGGGTGGTGACTTGGACTGGCCAGCATATGTGCAATAGGCCTGAACAAAATATCATCAATTATATCTGTCTTGATATCATCCATTGATTCTCTGGCCGTACTGACTTCAAATGCCATTGAATTGCAACACTCTCATCGGAAATCTGGGCACCAAGATAATAAGTTCGTTGTGGCGGCAAAATCTGTTTCTCACTACCACCACAGCCACTGAGTATGGAAGGGGAACCAGGAGGGATAAGGAGACGTACGGAGATACAGGAATATTGGAGATGGAATGAGTGACAGGGAGTATATATATTGGGGAGACTTCAGGATAGATTGCCATTATCTTACCAGACAACGAAATACACACTCCATCTTCCCCAGTTCTTGGTCTCAATCACACCTTCCGAAGACTTCGTGAATCCATGCAATTTGCATGGTTCCTCACGGCCAGGTATCCTACCATATTCTCTCATCCTCTTCCTTCGTTCCTCAAGCCATAACTGCTCTTTCTCGCGATTTGCCTTTCGATGATGTGAGAGGTGCAGTAGAGTCTTGACGATAGGTCCTCTGCCATTCAGCCCAACCGTTTCACCACACCGTAACCTGATTCTTCATATTCGGGATGTGCTTGACCTCACAGTCCAGACTCTGGCGGACTATCAGGATATGCATTTCATTTACGGTGAGGTGGAATTCTGTGGGGATCCAAAGCAAGGTTACATGGTCGGTATGTACCACAAATGGCTGCTCGGCTGCGTATAGAATGAACTTCCAGTATAATACCGCATCTTATATACCTTAAAGTTTTCTGTCATGGGCAGAGTGTTGCATTTCCACATCGTGTAATTTTCGACTGAAATAACCCAGTACTTTTTCTTCCTTGTGCTGCACCTGAGAGAGTACTGCACCCAATGTACATTGGCTGACATCAATGTATAGGCAATATTTCGCCTTGGAGTCCAGTAGGATAAGGACTGGTGAATTGCACAGTGCCTTCTTGAGGGTGTTGAAAGCATGGTGGTATTCCCTGTTCCAGCTGAATGGAGTGCACCAGATGTTTCTTGGCTCTCTACATCACCGTCCAATGTCTCTTTTTTTTTCGGAGGGGTGAAGATGGTATACCACAGTATGGTGATATGAGTATAGTGTTCAATGAATTTCCTATAGTAACTGGTAAGACCCATGAAGCCTCAGACATCCTTACTGTGTTCAGGGTGGGACCAATCTATGACTGCATAGGTCTTATGTTTCTGGATGTGGATGCCATCCGTATGACAGACTGTGGACTTGATAAAGCAGTATATCGTTCTCTAGCCAGAGGCGTGGAACATCGGTCTGGTTTGTTGATTCCAGTTCCGAATTTCATTTCTCCAGCCACCTCTGCAATCTGGCAGAGCAACCCTTTTCGATCTGTAGCTCTTCCTCAAATTCGACCATTTCTTGGCGAGCTGCCTCCAACTCCTTATTCGGTCCTTGGATGACATCAGCGGTAATGTTGGCAATAATGCGGATCGGTTCGTGGAGGATCAAACCGAGTCGGATTTGATCCGGATTTGATCTGAGGTTCGACTAGAACTGCAGGGTTCGACTCGAATCTCGAACCGAATCCCGCAGTTGTGGGCCGATCGGATAAGAACTAGGTTACTTATTTTGATTCGCAGTTGTGGGCCAAAATGGTGAGGTTTGAGTCGAATGGCTTGTCAAGGATTTGGTCCGCACGAACCAAATCAGTTTGTCAATAGTACGAACTTCCGACGGTTCATTGCCTACACTACTTAGCTGCCCCCAATTCCTTGACCTTATTGACTATACTTGTGTTTAGGTCACAAATCTTGTCGAACATCTCAGCATATTCGAGGCTCTCTGAGAGGCCAGCATTGATGATTACTGGCTGGACATCCTCCATAGCTTTGATGCAGTTGATGGCTTGGTCAGACAAGTGCCCCAGACGATCATTGATAACATCTTTTGGCTTTGTAATGTAGTCTGCCGTGTAAAGTTCTGCAGATTCGAAGCCCGCAGTGGCCAATATTATAAGCCTACTGCTGAACCTAGTTGACTCGACCTGTTCAATTGTGTTCTCTGTGTCGGACGTATCATGCGGAGCAGGAATGGTCGGAGGACCCATGTGATATCTCCGAGCTGACATCACTCCAATAGTCTGAGGGTAAACCAAGTGAATCAGCCATCGTGTGTTTTATTTCGATTGCTTCCAATGCTTGTGAGGACGTCAAAAGTCGTGTATTGCTATCAATGTAGACAGATAGGCCCTTTGGAATGTATAGAAGTCAATGTTATTTTGTATTTGAGTTGAAGTCTCGCTAGAACTTACTACATGAGCATCCCACAGAGCCACACCTTAACATAACCAGAGTCGCCCACCTATACCAATACACTATCTATCCAATCCTAATATCTCTTTGTTTCATCAGCTTTCAGTTTCAACTTCTTCTGTATATCTTCTACATCCTGTCAAATCTCTTCCATGTCCTATTGTATTTCTGCTGCCAGTGATTGTTCTAAATTGATAATAATTATTTTCGATATCGGTATAACAGCGTTCTGGTAACCTTCCTTGGAAAACTATGACTTGAGTTTACAAAAGCACTAGTTTCATGTTGATTCTGATTTTATCAGCTTTGGAGATTGTTTCTTCTTGAAGTAGATTCATTGTACTCTTCATGGTATCTCCCAACATCTTAGCCTAGTGTGCTAACTGAACTTTCTTGATTTTGATGTCTACTTGCTGTTGATTGTCAGGTGCTGATATTATCGACTGTAAAACCTTCCGCACATTCCCAACATATTGTGGATATTGCTTCCTTTTGAACTGACTCGAATCTGTAGTGATCAATTGTCTACTCTGTGTCTATTCTGTCTCCAACAGAGTCATATTCTGGGCTGCTAATCGGAATAATAATATTCAAGTTTCCATTGCGTTGTTTTACAGCATCGATGCATGGGGATTTGTATAGGTATTCTTGAATGTTCCAGTGCAATCCAGGTAAATGTTACCTAATATCTACATAGTTGTCATACAATTGTGCTCAAATTTAATCAAATATATTCCTACAAGATGAGGAATACTTTACCCCATCCCAAATACTTACTGTATTCGGATGTATACATATTCAATTCATAGTGGCCAATATTCTCTTTTCTTTTTTATTGTAAAGATGTTTCACTAATAACAGATGAAAGCGTAATCTCTGGACTATGGTTTGAGATTTTCGATATTGCTTCAGGACTACCATATTTGCCTCAATATCGAGCAATACACAATCGATTTCAGCTAGTAGGAGGGCAGGTGAAATGCCATTACCACTTGTAAGCAGAGTCCTCAGTGTATAGGTTCATTAATATTGAATATACATTGGGAAACAATCTCTGCGCAAGGACATATTAGTCACGCCAGAACATCGGTGGTACGCCAGGTATACCTGGAATGTCGGTAGGCAGGGTAACATGTAGATCTACGATGATATGATGTGAGGCACTGCAAAAACAACTCCTAGTGCTAGATATTCACACGGTTGCATATCACTCTGCACAGCACCTTGGGACGTTTAATATACCGTGTTCTTCATCTGGCTGATGCAATTGCATGGTGCTCGGTACTCAGTGGCAAGACTGCTCTGGGTATTGTAATGAAGATGCTATGCACGGCATATTACACCATAAGGTCATTTTCTATAGAGAACCAATTTCCTTGCATCCACATCTTGGCTGGACCCAGGCAACTTGAAGTTCTGCCTATCAGTTCTCGGTACTCAGAGCATTGTAATGACGATGCTATACACGGCATATTAAACCACAAGATCGTTTTCCATGGAGAACCACTTTGCTTGCATCAATTTCTTGGCTGGATGCAAGCAACTTGAAGGTCTGCCTATCACAAAGTAATGTTTATTCAGTCTATTTACAGTTCTAAACACCTTACAGTTCTAAACACCATTTGTACCCTGTTCACCGCTGTATTCAACTCGTCATCCAGCATATAATAAATATCGTTCGAAGTCCCTAGGTCTATATGATTATTGACTATCTATCCTTTATTCTCTGACTTCGACGCAATGGACTTCTCTGGAATTAAGTGAGCTGCACCCATAATATTTCCTGCACTAATTATTTCATATGCACCTCCGGAAGATAGTTTCACTATCCTGACTAACTGCGATATACTTTCCAGCATTCTACCTACGCCAGCCTTCATCACATCAACGTATGCTAGCCAAAAAGTATTTGTGCTGTGTGAATAGACGACTTGCAGCTTGGATAGATGAAGCATACAGTACAGTATATATCCCTGCAGTACCTTGTGAGACAGCTTCTGCTCCTCCTTACATTGCGAAGTTTGGACATATATCCAGTCATGACGGGCAGCCCCAGAATACCATTGTTTATATCCAGTACATCTGAGCTTCTGAATAATGTGCGCGTCCTGCATGTTGCCTGATTCTACCTCCAATACATGGTAAATTGCAGCAGCGCTGTTTAAGGGATTATACAAATCGATATTGACCTGCTTGCAGTGTAAGAAACGATGGGTGGAATTGTATGGACCATTTCGGAGGACATTGTCACTGATTGTTTTCAAGAGGCCTTGAAAGTCCTTGACTTTTCTTTTCCTTTGTGCTGCTGTGGAGATATGAACCTCAATAAATGATATCTACTAATAGTGGTTGCTTCCGACATCACTTCCGTTGTCATCTGTGGAGCAGCTCATTTACCATGCCATCCTTCACGATTGCCCTTCCTGACAGTGAATTCATCACTCCAAAGGTAGTAGTTGATTATCTGAGTACAGTATTCACCCATCTTGTTGGATGCATTAAACCCGTCCTTAATCTGTTTCCAGTTCGAACTTTCTCCGATCTCCACCGACCACTGTTTAAGCGAACTGTACCATTGTATCTGCTCTCAGAAGTGCTGCATGAGATGTATCTTGGAAAAGTTGAAATCGCTATCCTTGTCAATATATTCGGCCATTTCTGCATTGATAATACCTTTCCAAAAGTCACGGATGCTCTGTAGAAAGGTCGCTGTTTTCTTCTTGTTGTCCTCTAATGTGGTGTCCCATTCGGCACAAAATTCTGTACGTCTCTCTTTGACCTCTGCTGCAAGTCATTTTCCAGCCCTGAATTGTTGAAACATATCCTTCGAATCGTGAAAGTGACGTAGAGCATTGTCCATGAGGTCTAGAATTTCGTCATTGTGAGAGTCATACTGGTAATAGAAACAGAACTCAATAAGTGAGCGAGAGCACTCAACTGTACGATCAAAAACACTGTGCTGAGAGGGACTTGTGTGCTGCAGAGTATTGCGTACGACACCCACAAGGAATGGTGTCATCGTCTTGATTTCTCCTCTGTTCCAATGCGAAACCTCCTCATATGTACATCTTGGCTTCATCATATCAACGTCTGCAGGCACCGAGAGCCAAATATCATTGAACTTGTCAAGCTGCTTATGCTGCTAGAGGAATTTGTGAAGCTATATCAGGAGGTACTTTAACATCCCAATTTGCATCGTATAGAGGAGATCAGGCTTTGGAAGATCACTTATGACGCAATCGAGATACCATCAGATGTTGAAGCCTGAATTGACATGGTAGCATTTGAGATCGGCGATGCTCAGAGGAGTATTTGAAACTGAGAGCGTACGATAGATATTATGATCCCAGAGATTGTGTCGCTCATGTCGGCGGGGTAGATTACCAATTTCCTTCATGGAGCATTCGCCCTAGTAGCATACACCATTCTTGATGTTGTGAAGGTCACGGTGTTCGGAGTAATCGGCTATCCATGCACCCAGTATCGAAAAACAATACCTGAAGTTACCATCGGCAGAGCGGGTATCGAAGGTGTGGATCTCAGAATTGAGTAGGGGTTGCAACAGCTGCTGCAGCACATTCTGAGAGACCATTCGGTTATGCTCCCACTGAGTATTTCTTCTTTTGAGGGGGACATCACGCATCTTGACAGGTATGGGCAAAAGAGCGATCAACACCACCCTTTGCATTGTGTGATTCATCTGTGCAGCTGCGGATAGGTTGCCGATCATCATATATATCGGCCATGCCTTCTTGTCACCAGAGAAATTCGTGAAGTGAGTGCTGTCAGATATGAATATTATTGGTACCAATGTGTCACCGACTGATAGTATTGTCTAAACAATTGTGAGAATTGTACAGGGTATAGACTATTGTAAAGGGTATGAAGTATTGTAAAGGGTATAGAGCATTGTAAAAGGTATACTAAGAATGAAGCTTACCTGCTTATCCCACCACTAGTTTCCAGTATACATATTATTGTAAACATGGTGCCCAGCATCATTGAAGCAATGTTTCGGAGTGTATGCAAGATGTTCCTCATATGCTGACTGCCAGAGTAGCCATTTTGTACACTCTATAACGTGACGGTGCCAAAACTCAATTGCATCCAGATGCTGCACATTCCATGCCATCTGCAATGTAGCTTTCTTCCAGGAGCCATGGCCAAGTCCATCCTCCATCACTTCGATTTTCTGTCAGAGGTTGTAATTCGATTTGAAAGAATCACGCAAATACTGTTTGAGGCTGCAGTTGCCCTTCGGGAAGTTGTCAATGATGTTGGCGGCAAGACCTTTTGATGTGACCAGCTCTGCAACATTGTACTCCTCCTCACTGTCGAACGGATGGAAGGGATTGTCCAAGGATTGCTCAGCATTGTACTTATCATTAGTCGGAACGTATGCCACAGGGGCTCCCGGATCGAGATATAAGAAGCTTTTTGTATTTAAGTCACATTCGAATGGTTCTGGGGAAGGCGAGGTCTGCAACTGAGGAAACACATCAGGATCATCAACGTGATCATGGTTGGTATGAAAACCATAGTTGGCAGGAAAACCACTGTGAAAATCGTCGACGCATTGCTGAGAGTTTTTTCAAATGTGTTCAGACGGCTTGGAGTCTGTCTTTGCCTTAAGAAGTTGTGTGCGATATCGAGGATGGTCACTGTCGATGTGTTTGTAGAGCTACAGGTCAGACTTGTAAGGTTTCAAACAAACAGGGCAGAAAAGATTCGAAGTTCGTATGGGAGCCATGGTGCGTGTGATGTAGACAATGCTGAGGGCTATATCTCCAGGAGGCAGAATATTGTGAGTGTTGTCATGCATGAGTCGTTGCTATGCAGGGATTGTCTCATGGTGTATACAACTCACAGATCTGTATATAAAATGCCAAGACGCTGGAATGTACTGCAGACACAGTTTGTCACGATGTAGCTATAGCCACAGCCTAATGTGACACTAATAGTAATGCAAATATAAGAAAGAATCCATGGACTTACTTGTTTGCTTGCTTTTTTGACGTTTGATCGGCCAGATGATATGAAACCTGTACAAAAACATGTGATAGCACTCATTTTGTGTGCAAAAATACGAGTTCAGAGATCATGATACCACTACAAAGAGTCAATTGGTGGGATCTAGAGAGGCCTATGAACTGTCAGAGATACCGGTGACACTTCTCTCACTTTATATGGCACGTCCTGACTATTTGTGATACTTCACTGTATCATCATGTTGGAACTGGATGTCACTACTGTATGGTAGGAACCCAAACTGACAGACCTCGACGCTTTGATCCAACATTCGTATGACAAGTATGTCTCATCCTTAAGATGTGGTTCAAACAATTCTCAGAGTCATATAAAACATGCGGTGTATCTGTCAGACTGGAAGAGAAGTGCTGATAGTGGCTCACAATCAGGAAAGTTCCTTTTCAATAGTTTGATATTTGATATTACCAACGGTTTCAACTCTTCTGCGAACTGCTCCACATGATTCCAGCACCTTCATAGTCCATTCTGCACTTTATATATACTCCTGTACGCTCTCTCATATACTCTCTCAATTTCAATTCTCCATCATCTCTATTCACTCCATCTGTACCTATTTACCACTCTCTTCCTTGTTTTTAGACACATTAACCCTAACCCTGACCGACCCCTCATATACCTTATATACGGCTCAGAACATTGCAATACCTCCTAAAAAGATCTCATTCAGCCCCTCCAAAACCGATGTAATCAAGGACACTCTCCATTTCAATAGTTTTATGAAGCAGTTCATGGCCGAGCAAATTCCGGACCTTATTCGGATATATGCCATTCACAGTATCAAGGATGATTGTGTAATTGACTTGATGTATGATATCCTTTCTTTGGACCCAGTCACTACAAGGTACCTTGCACAGTTTCAGGGGATGTGGAAACATCGGGCATCGACACAACCATGATACATGGAATGGTGTACTGGGTTCTGAATGTTTCTCGAAGACTGTTTCGATAAAATCCGGGTGCAGATAAATCGATATCACAAAGAAAACCAACCTTAACTACCGACACCGATACCGACTCCGACTCCGACAATTCCAACAACTGCAACAATCCAAACATGGCAAAGACCGTGCCAAGAAAGATACCTCATATCCCAGGACACCAAAGCTGCAGCCACGCTCCCACAGACCTGCAACGCCATCGACCATCATTGCCTCTGCCCTCCAGAAGAAACAAAAACTCGATGAGATCTCCACCAATGCCGTCCCTACCAGTCCAACACTTATATATCTCATCGGGGTTGATATTGTCCACCCTGACAGCTACGGTCCAGAAAGCTATGACCGTTGAAACGACATCTTCGTTCACCACAGCTCGAACAGATGGCATCTCCCACATATCAGGAAGCTCACCGCAAAGGCCGTATACCATGCTGTGAGTTGCCTATGTCCTGCTAGAGATGTCAGTTGTATTCTTGGGTGTCTAGTCATGCCTGGTGAAATCTCTCTGCAGCCATGGAATGCGACTCGACTCAATAGCAATGACTCTGTGGCCATCTTCTTTTCCATTACAGCTTATAACCCTCTTATCGTTGTGACTGTTCTGAAGGTAATGGGAGCTACTCCACCACCACCACAACCACCACCACCACAACTACGATCGTCCTCCCGGGAACCCCTGGTGCCTTCGAACTTGCAGGAAGTCCGATACCTGCTTCCAGATTCGTTGCAATAAATCACTCTGCAATGACACAATCCGAGGTGACTGCTACTCACCACATCGAGTGTGCCTCTCTCCAAAATGCCAGAGTTGCACAAATGGTGGAGATAGTACAAATTGTTCAGGCAACGTCACGAGCAGTAGTGGGATTACAGCAACAGTGGAAGGCGAGGTCACAAATGGCACAGGTTTTGGTGGAGTAGGAGACAATGTGTGACGTTTCGTCCAACTCAGTGGGTGTTGATGAGTCATCGGAGTCGGTGGCAATTGGCATGCACCAAGATATCAATGTCAGTATGAGCTTCACACAGCTTGAAGCATCGCATTTGACTTCACCAAGGATGGGTCAGCAATTTGAGTGATGATTTTTGGTACGTCAAACAGTGCTGCAAATGACGAGCATACTCACGTAAGTAGGTTCGCAATTGGTGGTTGGGTTAGCGTTTGGTGGTTGGATTAGATATGATTTTTGCATATCCTTTTTGGGTCAGGTGGAGTCATTTTTACATTTTACAAAGAGGTTTTTAGTCTTGTCTGGGTTTTCTTCATATTATTGGTACTTGATTGACTAATCGTACGCGACACATTCGTGACATGCTAATACCAAATCGTTTGAATCTGCCCCTTTATCAGAAGACTTTTCAGGGGCAATGTTAAGCGACGTGTCAGTCCTTTGCCACACTGTATTACCCTTCGTTTACATTGTAATTGCACTTTTTTTCTGCCTTTCTTTCCTTCCTGCCTTTCTGACATTCCTGTCTTTCTGACATTCCTGCCTTCTGAAAATGACCCGAATAACAAAGCCACTATACAAGGCCGCATCCTCAATTCCAAAAGCAGCATCAGCCACTCCTGGTATGCCAATGCCATGTACAACAAATTGTCATAAGAGGAAACTCACTGTGCAGTCTAACAAGCAGAAGCGAAAGCGGACGAAGGCTACAGCCTCACATATCGAATATTCGATTACTGAGATCTTCTCAGCATCTACACCCATTGTATCTGCACCAAATCCCGCCCTGAAACGGTCTCTGCCCTCGCCGAATTAAGCTTCCAAATCGATGTCGTCATCACCCATTATCATTTCCAACGTTGGTATTCGTTCAGCGATGAACTCTAGTCAACTTCAGAAACCAGACCCATCATCATCGGCTTTACAACTCATCCCATCATCTCCACCCAGGACACCGTCGAGTGTGTCAGTCAGCAGTTAACGATATGGCAGTCGAAGTGTCTTTGCACCAGGTGACCTTCGAGTTACTGCTGTACTGAAAACAATACGTTACATGATGGCGAAAAAGTTGCTGAGCGAGACGCCATTTCCAACTAAACCTGAGGTTCTACTGGTAACTTATACAATTCTGAGAGTGGTAGATACTGACTAACATATCGTTTCCAATACAAAGTCTGTAGAGCATTTCTGGCTGAAGGCATGCAAGCAGAAAGGGGACAATATTAGCTTCCAAGAACGTCAGAAGGAGTGTCTCAAGATAGTTAGATATCTCCCAGAATTGCATTCTCACTGACTAACCGGCCGTATGTCAGATCAGAAACAGCTGCAATGCAGTCAGATTGCTCATGATCAAGAAGGCTCATGAGTGAGTCGGGAGACTATAATACTTGCACTGTTTCGAAGATGATGAGCATTGCATACACATTGACCTAATTCTTTCAGATTGTACATTTATTGTATGCCAATGCGATCGTAGGAACAAACATGCTGTGAGTGCTGTCTGCAACTTGTAGCATCGCTAATACTATCAGGAACAAGCTAGCTACTTTCTTGCCAAGGAGATTCCACAATTTCTATATATACATTTCTTCCAACGAATTTGCAAACGTGGCAGGCTTTCATATGGTTGCCATAACTGGATTCTTAAACAGACACCCCCAGCACTGATTGTGTTAACATGTATGGCATTGCATCACGTACTGATAGAGTGGCAAAGAAATGGACGTTTAGCTACATCAGAGGTTCAAATCGATGACTTCGTAATCCGGCACAACAGACTCGAGTGGGAGTACTACTTCAATTGAGATAATAAACGCGGTAGGTATGGCCTTTACAATGTATGCAATTGCACTAACAATTCGCAGAGACTGACACTGATCTCATGAATATTTGGAATGATCTCCCATGTCCATTGAGGCAGAAGGTAATCAAGTCCATAAGGGCGGCCCTCAACAACCTCATTCTATATTAGAAAGGAGCCAATACCATGCCACCCATGGTCAAGCCTGGTCGAGTGATATTGAACAAGACTGCGATGGAAGCCCTGCTTATGGAGTCTGACATTGAGACTCCGATAATTTCTGCAATCCGCATCCCCAATGCTAAGGATTTGTTTTTCGATTGTCAGGATGCAGTTGATGATAGCGACAGTGATAGTGACAACGATCATGATGATATTCACAGTACCAGGAGTCGTACTCAGCGATATCATGGTGTCCAGCTAAATGATGATAAGGTCGAGAATCAGGATGATGAGGACAAGGATGAGAATGAAAATGAGAATGAGAATGAGGACGAGAATCAAGGCGAGTACAATGATGTAGAGTCTGAGTTGGTGAATGACTGCGAAGGAGAGGGTAGTTTAGAGGATGTGCTTCAAGCTGACTGCGATGTATAGCATGGCATTTATAATGTGGGACATTTGGAACGAGAAACTGTATATATTAGAGCTTAATATCAAACATTGTCAACAGTAACGTCACTGCACTATATCCGTCGCCCTAGATGTGAGTGCAATTTAGTACATTGTATAAACATCGCATGCTGTGAACATTGCGTTATGTCAAGGTATACATTGCACTCATGCGTCACATGAGTAGTATTGTGGATCAAAAGGTAAGCACACTGCATGGCTGCATCAGTAAGAATTATGTGTACTGTAGAGCTGCGACTGTAAGGAATACTGCGTCAGGAGGACCAAACGCAATGTCAGGAATTGTATATATGCACGTGCAGTGTCACTCTATTGCAAGGCTCAAGAGGTTTCGAATGAAGTATCCGATACGTCCTAGACCCATATATGGCCTGGGTACGATATGGTATTTTTGCTGATGCATTTTCTATTCTCACACTTTAGAAGTAAAGATACCACTGCAGATGTATTTGTATTAGTAGGTATATTCATCCTTGGATGTGGATATATAAGCTATAATATCTGTTTCAACTGTTTTGGAACACAGAGTTGTTAATCTTTCGACCTCCTCTATATCCTGCTACTTCTGTTCAAAAACTATTCCACAGGAAGATAGAATTTAGTTAGTCTCAAAAGTACAATTCTAAGAATTCTTATGGTTCTAAGAGGATAGTATCGATGCTATCGAAGAAGTTCAGGATATCAGATTCTCAGATCTGGCAAAGTGTATCAGCAAGATTGAAGACTTCAATTTGGCAGTCATAATGTTTGTTATATACTGGCTTCAAGTTCCAAATCTGCAGTGGTTTCCGAAAATAACTTCATTGAATGGGTGCAAACTTGTCACCAGAAACTGTGTTTCTAATCAATTTTGAAAAGTACCAACCAATTTGAACACTATGCCAGATGATGTTCATTGTCAATAAGAATAATAACCACTGCACCCATAAGGGTACTGGTACATGTGCTAAAAGTCTAACTAGTAGAATGAGTTATATTCTTGTTCTTCTATCAAGGTTTGGTACCAGAGATACTCATTGAAATATGGGTTCTGGGCATTATAACAACCACAATATGGATACTTAAATGCCATAGAGAAAACGATCAGAGATTCAATAAGAATCTCCGATATGAATACATATTGGTGTCAAACTGTATTGTATTATGTTTTAGGCAATACAATGAGTAAAGATCAAATCAATCCTCCACTAATCCTGCTTCTATATATATCTGACTCTCAAACATTTTCATATCTTATTACTCATACCGTCAATATCTCTACCTGTTTCACCTTACAGGGCTATACATCATCAGGTACCCTCGAAGCGAGGTAACCTACCATCAGTCACTGATTGCCGAATCAGGATGGTACAAGTACCATCACTACATTTCAACAAATATCTACAATATATCATTCGATCCAGTTATTACAACCAACGAATCAGATGGGTTGTTGAGCAGTCAACCATACCACTGATAAGGAATGAAGGATAGTTACTCAATCGATATTCTACCAGCTTATGCTTCTGATAATACGAAGACAACTGCAACGCTGTAGATATAAATGCACCTGAGTTCGCATCACAGCTGACGAAGCCTCTGATGCACCTCACAATTGATAGGATACAATGAGCCTGGAGGCTAAGTGATCGAAAGGATACAATAGATCTACACCACAGAAGTGGAAAGGACTGATGTCAGTAAGGATTCTATTCATCTGAGTAGGACATCTGAGCGGAATGATATGGATAATCCAGCAGAGCAGTGAAGGGTAGAAAGAGTATTCGTACGAAGGCTGGTTAGGTAGAGAATCTCATGAGAAAAAACGTAAATAGGGGCAATTGTTAGAGTGAGAGGATAGAGATATAGTGACCTCTGCAATTCCTGAGAGTAGATAGACAAGCTTATTGATTATGAGAACATGCCTTAACAATGTATACACTGGAAAGCCATACATTGTTGTGTTGAATCTTTATAGTTAGTTACTTTCACATCCTCAGTAAAGCTTTATAACTGCCCTGTCAAGCAAGTCCTGAAAACAGTAAGGATACTACTTGTACTGGTAGATCTAGGGTGATACTCCCGGTATTACATTATATTGTTAGCAAAGAAATACTTCTGTTGGAACAATCTTTCTACTCTTCAAGCGGTCAAAGGTTCTTGACACTTAGACCTCTTGAATGCACTTTTATATTCTGGATACTGACTATCATATCTAACAAGAGGAGTGCTTAGTGTTGGCAACAAAGCGGATTGGTTCGTCATGGATCAAACCAGGGTGCGGTTCGACACGGATTCGATCCGAGATTTGGACTTAGTTCCGAGGTTTGTCAGAACCGGTTCGCGAACCATTTATCTTCGAACGATAATAGGTAAGCGAGTTCCTGTCCGATCGGCTCGATTTGTAGCGCATCTTGTAGCGGGAGAAGTTAGCTACAAGATGCACTAAAAATCGAACCGATCGGACAAGAACTCGCTTGCTTATTTTTGTTCGCAGTTGAAGGACAAAATGGTGGGGTTTGTGGCGAAAGGCTTGGCAAGGATCCGGTTCGCGCGGACCAAATCAGTTCGTCAATTATAGGAACCTCGGGCGGTTCGTTGCCAACACTAGGAGTGCTGGTACCATGAATCAGACATGGAAATCCATACCAGCTGGTAAATAGATTCACTCCCTGAGGAAAGCTACCACTGTGAACTCGTGTATTAAATGCATTATATCCAGTTAGCCTTAGCTGTTACTAACTATCGGTCAAGGACAGAGCTACTGTACCGCCCATATCTCCGAAAACAGCAATCTCATGCATACCTCAAAATAGTCATTCTGTTGGTCCTGATAGGAACAAAAATTATTCCAGATTTGTGAATGCCCCATATACCAGTCTATGGGCCATCTGTAGGGTTACTGCCAGAGATAGGTGCTAGACTCCTTATAGAGTGGGATACCGATTTGATCCTATTCTTCTGAACCTGAAGCTTCTACAACAGAATCTTTCAAGGACATATCTGGGTCATACTCTGAACCATGACAGATACTGTGTGAGACAGCAGGATGGCGGAAGCAGTGATGTTGAGATGAACAGAATATGCACGAATAGTATCAGGAGATAAGGTGAAAACAATGGTCTGATATGAACACATCATACAGAATGATATCTCTAATTGGGTGGTCTCCTTAATAAAAAGTATCAAGGCAGAATAGGACCGAATGGATGTATTGATTACAAAGACTCAAGCAAGCAATATCATACTTAGGGAGGCGCTGTCTGAGATGATCAAAGTATATGAAGGCCTAGTGTATACGCAAAATGAAATATATGATACTGGGGTGTCAGGATTTAATAGCCTGCCGATGGCGAAAATTAAATACCACACAGATATCGGAATCCAGTCCCAGGTATTTGCAGCCAATGTTATCACTGCAATTGGCATAGTAAAAGCACAGTGCTCCAAAGTGAATGAAGAGCTACCCCTAGTTCTTGGGAAGCAAATATAGTGCTCACAAGTAGCTTGATCCTCTCTCTCTGGGGTGTTGGAAAAGAGAGAATGAGCCATGCAAAAGCTCGCTCTCCAAGTATTGAATCAATCGGAAGAACTTAGAAGTGTCAAACGAAAGCCAATGAAGAAGCCAAGACACTGGATAAACTTCCAAACCAGATAAATGAAGAGGCTAAGAGAGTGACTGAACTTAAGAATATGACTGATGCTGAGAAGAAGCAGAAATAAAGTAATATATGGAAGACTCGAAGAAACATGGAGAAAAGGCCTCGAGAATTCACAAGGACCCTCATGATAAGACTATTTGAAGAAATCATCAAGAAGTCTATCAAGTCTCTAGCAAGGTCTGTTATTGCACATCTGGAAGGAGATACCAAACCAAGTGATGATGGGTTCTACATTCATTACTGTATAGGAACCAAGGGATATGGATATTGGATCAGAGAGGCTCTCACTCTGGATCCTGAAGGAGCCCCACTGCCTCCGCAGGGTTCTGGTTCAGAATCTGCCTCCTTTGACTCTGATAATAAAGAGAGAGATGGTGGAGGAGGTAGAGAAGGTGAAGGAAGTGGAGGTGAAAGTGGAGGCGGAGAAGGTGCAGGAGGTGCAGGAGGTGCAGGAGGTGGAGTAGGTGGGGGAGACAGAAGGAATGGGGAAGGGAGCAATGCAGGAAGATTATATCCAGATAAAACCCCTTTACCTCCTTCTGGCCATACAGAATACAGCACGCCAGGTGATTGAATACCAGAAATATGCTCCAAGATAGGCAAAATGAATATGCCTCTACATTTTGAAGTGGATAGGAAAGACTCCAAGGAGATATATCGAAGATGTATTCGATCTGTGGAACGATATTTACAATATTACCATGATTAATTCCATGATGATATTCATAGAATCATCTGGGTTTTTGGACTGTTGAAATGTACAGCTTTAGCCTGGTGTGATGACTGCAAAGACAACCTGAAGACATTCTTCCAGGACGATGAGTGGATGTCTCTCACCAGTACTATGCAAAAAAGGTTCATCAATAAGCAAGAGGAAGAAAGGTCCCTGCAAAACATAAACAATCTGAAGTACTCTGGGAATATTGAAGACTACCTGACAAAGATAGAAACCCTCAACTTCTGAATATATCTTAGTAGAACCTCATATATCTATTTCCTGAAAGAAGGAATGCATGAAGACAACATAGATCAAATGACAACTGCTGAACTACCATGCAAGGATGATACAGCCTTCATCGAGATAATGAGGTGAGTGGTTGTATTGTACGAAAATCGGTTGGCAGAAAATAATAGGTCTCACCAGAACCATGATAATTTCCAAGGCAAGAAAAGGCACATTTGGAAGAGAGATAAGCACCAGGGGAACAATAAAAACCAGGAAAAGAACAAAGAGCAAGATAAAGGTTCTGATCCCAAAACACTCCAGACAAAAAAAAAGGATACGAATTCTATTCACGGTGATAAGGCCGAAGCCGTTAAGGGTATTCATAAAAGTCTGCTCGAAGCAGGGGCCAAATGCAATGAATGCAAGCGTTTTAGATCCTCTGATCATGATCGATAGTTCCTCTGTCAGAATCCCATCAATGATTGATTTAGTAACGACAAGAAATTCAAGGATAAGTAAGAAGCTCTGAAGGAGGAGACTACGACCTGCAGTTGGAAAGTCCGACCAAGGTGTTTGGCTGACATGATCACAGAATCTGCAACTTGTGTACTCTCAAGGATGTTGTATAAGATACACTCTGATGGTATGAAAATTGACAATTGAGAAACCATGGGTTTCTTATATCTTTTCCTAGGATTAGGATTGTGATTTTTCCTTGCGGTTATAGACACTTACAACTGATATATCTTGAGTTTAGTTAATAAGAAATGACTTCTTTTCTGTTGTTAAAGACAGGGTACCTGAGGATAACTTCAGTACATGACATATACCTGTCATATAGCATCCCAGAGAAAATATATGACTATCACATAACATTCGAAACAAACCTGACACCCTTATATCTACCCCCATATACTCACTAGAACCTCAACCTGTTGCGCTTCGAACTGTATCGAAAGGCAGTTCATCATGATTGTTATACGAAAACAACGAAAATCTAAGATCTTGGCTGAAGCATCTCAACCAAAAACAAACAAAATGAAAAAACTATTACCTGAACCAAAGACAGCTTCAAGACCTACAGTATACATTTGTGCATCATTCAACGATAAAAAGAATATCCCTGTGAGGGTACTTTTGGATACATGGTGTGATACACCCATCATGTCGAAGTAGTGGCCCAAATCTAGTGGTATTTTATTGGTGACTCGAACAGAATCAAAGTCAGTTCAGAATCTGTCAGGCAAGATTGTAGAAGGTATTGGTTGGCAGTATACCTTTGCTGTCACTCTGCAGTATGACAGTTGTTATACTAAACATACCTTCGAATTCAGACCGATAGAATGATCACCTGATATTATGTTACGTTACTGGTGGATGATCAAGCATGGAATACTCAGAGGAGTCACAGAAGAAGTTGATAAGCTCCAATTCACATCTACATATTGTCACCAGTACTGCACCAAGGCAGTGGTTAGTACATTTTCAATTGCATATAATGATGACATCCTTAAGTTCAGTGCTGATCCACGATACATCAGCATCATTAGATCTATTTATTGCAATCCAGCAAACAATATTGACATTAATTGAGATGAATGAGTTCTACGGTAGTATCGAGACTTCCAATAAGTTTATAATGGTGAAACTGCTCACACTCTACTACCACATTGTTCGTTTAATCAAGAAGTGATTAAAAAGATCGATAACAACCTTTATGGTATCCCATCTATGCTCTCACTGAGAAGAAGCTTTCAGTCCTTGAAGAATATCTAAAAGAGATACTCAACACTGGAAAGATTTGTCCAAGCAAGTTACCTGCTACAGTACCCATTCTCTTCATTTCAAAGCCTCATAGAAGTCGTCCAAGGTTATGTGTGGATTACTAAGAACTTAGCCGCATCACGATTTTGGATCAGTACTATTTGCCACTAATTAACGAACTTAGAGATAGGGTCAATTGCATTAAAATATTTAAGAAGATTGAATGAATAGCTTGAAATAATCTTATTTGGATCTAACGAGTTGACCAAAAGAAAACAGCATTTTGTAAGTGATATGGACACAATGAGTATCTAGTTATATCCTTAGGATTGGTATATACATCAGCTTGATTCCATAATGTGATGTACAAGATCCTGAGAGATCTAATTGATCATGGAGTGATAGTTTATATAGATGATATACCTATTTATATTAAGGATGAGGAAGAGCATATACAATTGACAAGAGAAGTTCTTTGTAGATTACAAGAAAACATCTTGGCCATAGCTTCTGATACTGAGTATAAGTAGTATCAGAAGCAAGTTGAGCTTCATAGATACATCATATCAGGAGAAGGTATCAGTATGGTAGAAGATAAGGTTGTTACTATTGTACAGTAGAAACTGTCAGGATCAATAAAGGATGTTAAGTCGTTCCTAGGATTTGCCAATTTTAATCGCTGATTTATTAAGGACTTTTCGAAGATTTACCGGCCCTTGACTGATCTAACCAAACAAACAGGTAACAGATTTAATTGGGAAGTAAACCTACATTGTCATCAGCAATTCGATCTAATAAAGAAATATTTTACTGAGATATCAATCCTTCATCACTTTGAGCCTGTACACCCTGTTGTAATTAAAACTGATGTCAGTTTCTTCACTATTGGTGCAGTTCTTTCCCAAATTATCAATAGGTGATTGCATCCTGTGGTATATAACTCTCAGAAGATGGAGAAGGTAGAGATCAACTATGAGTTCCACAATAATGAGATATTAGCAATGGTATCAGCCTTTAAGGAGTAGAGATGTTATCTCGAAGGTACAGTCCATCCAATTAGTATATTTACCAATGAGAAGAATCTTGAATACTTCACCACAAATAACAATGTGAATCGAACAAAATTCCGTTAGGTATAGGAACTTGTCAGTTATGACTTCAAGATATTTCACAGACCAGATAGTGCAAATGGAAAATCTAACGTATTATCTAGATGTTTGGAGTACCGCCCTAACCCGAGGAATGGTGGTTCTGAAGAAAACGAAAACCAACCAATTCACCACGATCTAGAAGATGACTAGTGGGTAACATCTGATGGTGAAACAGTTTGAGTAATAGTGGCAACGTTCCGAGGTGAACAGATTATGATTTCTTCTTCAAAGTTATAGTAGTCAAGTTCGATTCGTGGTTATTGGAGACAGTGGTAGGTACTGCAAACAATAATACTACATGATAGGAAGAGTACATTAGAGCAATAGAAGGCAGTCCAAGTCCTGTCATCTCATTCAAGAACAAAGCTCTTAAGTTGAAATGCAGTCTGTGGATCTCAAACAATTTGCAGTTATGAAAACAGATACTCGAAGCGGAATATGATTCGAAGGTAGTTTGGTGTAACACTGGGCATGTCACTCCATGTTTACCTGAATAAGTAGTGTCATTACTGCTTTCAGGACTTGTTCGTGATAGAAGTTATGAAAGTTCGTTCAGGATTTGAAAGTTACTAAAGATAAGGATTTAAGCTTAAGATGTTTGGATTTCCAATACATATATTCTTAAGAGTAGAATTGGCAACCAACCGTCGGGAGTTCGTGATATTGACAAACCAGTCCGGTTCGAGTGAAGCGGATCCTAACTAAGCCATTCGACTCAATCCCTACCATTGCGACCAACAACTGTGGACGAAAATAATTAAGCAAGTTCTTCTCCAATCAGATCAAATTTATATTCATCTTGTGCCTAGCTTCAAGCACTACAAGAATAATCAACAATCAAGCCCAGCAGATACGATCATACTTGTTTACTTTCATTTGAACTTGTGGGATTTGGTTCGAGGTTTGAGTTGAATCTCATAACTTTGCCAAACCTCAGATCAAATCTTCGTTCAACTCCGGTTCGGTTCCATCCACCACCAATTGATCTGTCTCACTGTCAACACTAGTCAAGGCTTATTCTCCTTGTCAAGATACCTGCCCTTCTACTCTCAGAGATTGCATAGGTATTTGTACCTCTTTCCTCTCACTCTAACAATTACTTCTATCTATGCTTTTCTCATGAGCTTCTTACCATAACCACCCTTCACACCAATAACCTTTCATACCCTTCTCCGCTCTACTGATTGGGAGAACCAAATCACTTGATATTTTGTGGATATTTTATGACATACAGGGATGGTACTTGTACCATCCTGATCCAGCAATCATCAAGTGATCGAGGGTGACTCCTCTTCGAAGATACCTAATGGTGTCTAAATCTGTTAGGTGTAATACTATCTCCCTCCTTATAGAGTTCATCTCTGAACAATAATACAAATATGCTCTTTGTTGCGTTGGTAAAAATGACCTCTTGTACCCAAAACCAAAGTCTGTCCTTTCTTTCTAGACCTGGTAATATATGACCCCTTGTACCACAAACCAGATCCCTGACCTAGGTATCTTGCTAGCTGATAAAAACCCTTTGTGGGGAAAAGGTACAAGATCAACCTCTTGCCCTTAGCTGCCTGAGGGTTCCGCTTATGATAGTCCTTCAAAAACATTTTGTCATCGAAGTTTTGATAACGTTTCTCAGTCCTGTGTTCTGTGTCTGGATACCCTTTCCATTTAATAAATTACAGTACCTTTCTTCGTTCTTTGCTGTACTGGCTGCCCATGACTTCTTCTATCTCATAATCTGTTTCGCACTCATAGCCATCCACATCATAACCCAGTTCATTTCCTTTACTATTCAAGGCAAGATCTGATACAGATCTGATTGTTATAGTGGTTGTTTGATAGAGTTCAATGAAAGAGACATGAAAAGCATTGTGGAAACACCATTGCTTAGGTGACGCCAGCTGTATAGGTGTATGTAAGTGTACCTTTAAAATCTTAAAAGTACCATGTAACTTCACATCTACCTTTCTAGATGGATACCTGGTATTGAAATTTTTTACATTCACCATACCTAGATCACCAACTGAATGCTTTGGTCATTCTTTACCACATTTATCATGGTATGTTGCAATGGATTCTTATACATACTCTAAGCCCTTTTGACATAGATCATGTATACTTAATATCCAATGCACAAAGTTCCTTGATACTGGATTCTTTGCTTCTGCTTTAATGGGCCAACTCATTTGAAGATCGAACCCATAGTTTGCAAAGAAAGGTCACATGCCAGTTGCGATTGTAAGAGAGTTGTTATAGGCATACTCTGCCATTGACAATATCTGTGACCAGTTATCCCGCACATAATTGCACTAGTTCCACAGGTAGCATTCCAATGTTTGGGGTGCTCTTTCCATTTGACCATCGGTTTATGGATGAAATGGTGATAATATCTTCAACTGAATGTCAAGAGCTTCCACCCTTCAAGACCAAAATGCTGGTGTGAACATAGAATCTCTGTCTGATACTATGTTTGAGGGTAGACCAACAAACCTCCATACTTCTTTCAGGAAGATCTTGATCAGGTCTGTAGCTTTCTTCTTGCCATCTTTTAGTGGTATGAAGTGTGCCATCTTTATAAACCTGTCAACAATATCCCATATTGACTAGGAGCCATCTGACAAAAGTAAATGAATGATATCAACTATGGAAATTGAATCCCATAGATGGTATACTAATTCGAGGGGTTGCAGAAGACCATAGGCAGCATGGCGAGTTACCTTGTTCATCTGACATTCAGATCAAGAGCGGATATAGTCTTTGATCAATTTCTCCCTCTGGCCAAAAGTAGTTCCTTCGAACCAGTACAATAATCTTGTCCTGCGCCTATGTCCAGCTATCTTCTAATCATATTGCGTTTGGAGTATCTATTGTCGTACCTTTAGATCTTCTGATATTCATTGCCTGACTATATAATCAAGGGCTTCATTTTCAAATGAAATGTCAAAGCTTGCACTGCCTTCCATTGCTCTGATGTACACTTCCTGCCATTCAGCATCCGTATTTGCAGTACCTACTATTGCCTCTAACAACCATGAATTGAACTCGACTACTGGGATTGACCGCAGCATTGCAGAGATAAATATGATCTGGTTGCCTCGTAGCTTCCCTGCTGTGATCTGAACTGTTTCTCCTTTGAATGTTATCAGCTAATCAGGTTTTGAAATGCAGTCAATTGGTTGGTTTTCGTTTTCTTCATCACTACTACCACCATTTTTAGGGCAGTACTCTGAATGCCTTGACAGTGTATCAGGTTTTCCATTTGCACTACCTAGTCTGTACAATATCTTGAAGTCATAATCAGTCTATTCCTGTACTCAACGGGCTTGTCTCAGATTCAGAATCCTAGTGGAGATCAAATATTTGAGAATCTTGTGATCGGTAAATATACTGATTGGATGGGCTGAACCTTCGAGATAACATCTCCACTCCTTAAAGACAGATACTATTGCTAACATCTCCTTATCGTAGATCTTGTAGTTAAACTTTGCTTTGTCCATCTTCCCAGAATGCTATACCACAGGGTGTAATCGTCCATCGATACCTTGGGAAACGACTGCACCAATATTGAACTCACTGGTTTCAGTTTCAATCACAACAGGGGGAACAGGTTCAAAGTATTAGAGTATCGGTGCCTGAGTCAAATACCTCTTCAGCAGATGGAAGACCTGTTGACAATGTGGGTTTCTTTCCCAATCAAATCTCTGACCAGTTCATTCTGTTACATCCAATAAGGACTTGCAAATTCTCCAAAGGTCTTTGATTAAGCATCGATAACAGTTGACATACCCTAGGAACAACTGAATATCTTTTATTGATTCTGGCGTTTCCCATTTTGGAATAGTATCAACCGTGTCTTCTGCCATGCTGACTGCCTCTCCTGATATGATATAACCAAGATACCCAACTTAATTCTGGTACCACTCACACATATCAGAAAATATGGCCAAGTTGTTCTCTTCCAACCTATGAAGGATCTCTCTTGTTAATCATACATGCTCTTCTTTATCTTTGATATAGATACATATATCATCTATATATACTACCACTGCATGATCGATTAGATCTCTCTGGGCCTCATTCATCATATCTTGGAATGCAACTGGCATGATTTCCCATCGAAAAGGTATGACTAGAAACCCATGGTGTCCATATCTCAAACGAAATGCTGTTTTCCAGTAATTACCAGGTTTAATCCAAATGAGATTATAATCAGCCTTTAAGTCAGTCTTTGTAAAGATCTTGAAGCCATTGATCCTATCTCTAAGATCATTAATTAGTGGTAGTAGGCTCCGGTTCATGATCATTAGTATTGGCAACAAAGCGGATCGATTCGAGGCGGATCAAACCGACCAGGGATGCGGTTCTGGTTCGATCCGGGATTTGTCGAATTTATCCGGTTTGTCACAAACTGATTTGCGAACCATTGATTTCCGAACCATAATGAGTAAGCGAGTTCCTGCCCGATTGCCTGGAATGTTTGCGCGTTCGAAAGAGCTTGATTCCAGCTACAAGACGCGCTCAAATACGCGGCAATCGGACAAGGACTCGTCTACTTATCGTTGTTTGACGATGTCGGCCGAAATGGTAGGGTTTGAGGCAAATGGCTTGGTAAGAATCCGCTTCGCTCGAACCCAACCGGTTTGTGAATGGTACGAACTTCTGACGATTCATTGCCAATACTAATGATCATGATGCGGTTGAGTCATATGTAATCTACGCATAACCTTAGACCCTATCTATCAGCTTTTGGAATAAAGAGTATGGATGTTCCAGCAGGTGATTTGCTTGGAAGAATCATTCCATAGACGAGCATTTCCTTTAGACATTCTTTAAGGATTGAAAGCTCCTTTTCACAGAGAGCATAGATGGGACCTTATGGAGATTGCTCTCCATCAGTTGAATCAATTGCATGAACAAACAAACCATATGGTCGTAGAGTATTGGTGAGATTCTCATTGTACACTAACTGGAAGTCTCGATACTATTATGGAATATGTTCAACCCAATAGACTTCAATTTCGTTTGCTGCATGAACATGTATAGATCTGATGATCCCAATCTATCATGTATCAGTACCAAACTTCAGGATATCATCGTCATATTCAATTGAGAATGTACAAACTGCCGTCTTGATGCAGTACTGGTGACAATGTTTCGATGTGAATCGGAGCATATCACCTTCTTCTGTGACTCCTCTGAGTGCTCCATACTTGACGATCCACCATTAAGGTAATATAATATCAGTTGATGATTCCATAGGTCTGATTCTGAAGGTCTCCTTAGTATAATGACTTTCATACTGCAGAGTGACTGGAAAGGTATATTGCTAACCAGCACCTTCTACAATCTCACCATTAATGTTTTCGACTGACTTTGGTTCTGTTCGAATCACTAATACAATACCACTAGACTAAGTCCACTGCCTCAACAATATCATAGGTATATCACACCCTGTACCTGATAACCCTCACAGGGACATTCTTTGTATTATGAATAAAGCAAACATGTATACTGTAGGTCTTGAACCAGTTTTTAGTTCAGGTGGTTGTTCTTTTGTTTTATTTGGTTCAGGTTGAGATGCTTCAGCCAAGACATTGTATTTTGGTTCTTTCCATGTAGAAACTATGATGAACTACCTCTCAATAGAGCTCCAATTGTCACAGATTGTAGCACTTGTGAATATATGACGTCAATGTTAAGGGATTTCCCTTAGCCGGTGTATGAGGTATGGAGGGTGTCCATGGCAATCTGCATTCGGCCACCTGTCACTATGGTTGGTTGATGTCACACCTGCAGCTATCCCATTCTCTGAGCAATGAAGTCATGCGCGACATACGAGCCTATCCAATACCGAGCCCTGGCAAGGCGGAATGATTAATCTGCGCGTGGACAGTGCACCTTTTTGATCGAACAGCAATAGTCACGACATTTAGCTGGCAGATGTATCAGTCTCGAACACTTAGGGTGGTATGCTACTATATGCCTAGGCTCCCAATAGTTAGAGAAGCTATGAGTTGCTGAAGCACTATCACGCCATTGTGGGGATTCTCGGGTCAGCCATGCATGATCGTTTCGACCAGAACTACTTTACTTTATCAGCAATATGGGACAGCCGGCTAGAGCGGGGTATGCCTCTACACTCTCCAGCATGCACATGTCAGAGTTCGAGAAGTGGGACTTTACAATGGGGATAACTATACAGTCTAGAGACTCCATATGTTAACTGCGCCCTGGTAGATAAATCTACCTATTGAGAACTTGTGTGTGGGTCGACCTCCCGAGTAACGGCAGATCACAGGTAGTCTGGCCCGACATAAGCTGTAGCCCTGCAATGGGAGTAAAAGCCAGCGAGATGGGAGGTACGATACGTGGCATAGCAACGGCTAGTCGCCGACACAAGTCTATGAGGGTAAACATATCCCTGCAACCCAATATCCGATTTAACATTGAGTCGAGAGATCTAAGAGGAAGTGATGGTTCGATAAATGTGTCAGCGGTCATTGCCAAAACCTGCTTTCTTCGTAAGCATACAGGCCAGAAGAAAAGCATACGGGCTTAGTTGCTACATGGCAAAACCTGGTAGCATGAGAATAACCTACAGAGATACCTCGTACTTTAGAAAGTGCCGAACGTCAAATGGAAAAGTAGCGCAACCTACCAAGATTGAGTAACCAGCCTAACAATCGGAGGCCATAGCTTTCTTAGTACAAACGCAGAAGTCATAGAGAGTATACGAGTATCTCGCTCTATAAAAGAACTGCCTTTGCACCCACAAATTAATACAGCAAGCTCTAGCAGCAATCCACAGTCAGAACACACCAGCAGACAAGACACTAAAATATTATTGTTGTTTTCTACTTCAAGAATATTTGCTTCACAATAGACTGTATGAATTTTCGAGATCTTAATTCTATCATTCTCTACGCTCACACCCTGTACGAACGAGCTATGACTCCATACGACTATCGTATTGCCAATATCTTTATTCAAACTTACGATATTGAGTACAAATATTTTCACTACTTCTATACCTGTGAACTACCTCCCGAATACCACAACCTACTAGTTCAAGACTACGAGTACTGGTCCGACTATGACGATTCTGAAGATTACCTTCAAGATACATACAACTTCTAAGAAGTAGGCGGCCATACTTTACCGATAAGTATCCCCGTAACAGTTTAATATTTTAACACATCCAAAAGTATTTATGACTACTAACTGCGTGGTTTGCAACAATAGAGACTGCTGTACCATACGATATACGAATCATCCGGAAGGATGTACAACACCACAGTACTTTTCCGCAGAGCACTGTTTGCAAGGCTGCAACGAAATTTGCCAGCGGTGCAACGACATCAACAATCTGAGAAGACTGACTCGTGAACGGTTTCAACTTACAGGACCTTTTACATTCCCCTTTCAATAGCTTCACAATGGCCAGTCACAGGTACCGACTGACATTCGGAACGGGCCAGTTGGAACCAACCGTGTTGGGTATCGCCAAATCCAAACAACCCTCAAAAGCCTTATCAGAATGGGCGAAGAAACTGCAAGAGCAGTACGAGCAATCGAGGAGGCAGTACTTGGAGTCCAGAGAAACAGAGGAGGACAAAGAAATGACCAACTCAGTACAGGCCCAAATCAGTTATCTGGATCAGGAGATGAAATGTCTGGTCGAGGCATGCAACAGCGAGAAGGAAGCAATCGAGGAGGAATTCGAAGATGTTCGGCTAGGCTGTCAGCTCTTCAGCCAGCAAGTGGAAACAGACAGGGCTCTAGGACAGCGGATCCTAAAAGGACATGAAGAGCAAATACAGATGCTGAACGCAGTATTGATGGAGATGAGAACCGGCATGAAAGGTCTCCAGCAACAGAATGATTGCGTGGTAAAGGAAGCCATGGAAGAATTCGCAATTTTGCGCGGACGGATTGAGTGATGTGACAATCAAGTCAGGATTCTAACCACCAAGGTCGAAGTATGGGCAGTAGCAAACAAACTTCAACAAGAGAAGGTTGCACGACTGGAAAAGGTAGTGGCAGAACAGGTTCCTTCATGGGACGATTTTTTAGCACTGGAGGCGAAGTTCAGAAAACTTCAAAAGGACCACACCGGGCTCACGTCAGCATTTGAAAAGGCAAAGGTTTCCGGGTCCACACCAGTCCACCCAGATCGGAAACAACAGATCACACAGTGGCAACAGCAGACTGAGGAATGCCAGAGGGACATATCACCCATCAGTGATTCCCATGTGGTGGAGATCTTCGGCATGCGAGGAGGCTCAGGAACAGACATTGGCTTGGGAGACACACCACTCCCAGAAATCACTGTGGTGGCCGGTGGATCAGGAGAGTCACCACCGCCGGAAGGTATGGAAGAAGACCCACCTCCACCTCCACCACCTCGATCTTCACATGCGTCTAGACACGGTTCACAGCGGTATGGATGCAGCAATACTCAGAGGCCCGAGAAACAAAGGGACTCATGGCTTAAGTTGTCAGATCCAGCAAAGTTCAAGGGAAAAGCTTCTGAGAACTTTGACATGTGGTGGATGAGTATGGAAGCCTTCATCGGGGACCGACCACATCTTTTCACTCGACCAGGCCTCAACATTCAACATGTGTGTGGTCGATTGTAAGACCATGCCCTGGCTTGACATATGCAGTGGGAGGCAGAAGCCCAAACAGGAAAACATGAGCGAAGTTGGTCAATATATCGCTCAGCAATCAACACCCGTTTCCACAACAAGTATCAACAGGAAACGGCTTATAAAGCAATCACAGAGCTCAAATACGGTGGCAATGTTCAGGACATGATTACGAAATTTGATACCCTGAAGGCAAAGGCCAACATTGTGGAGGTAGCATACCGGACAATGTTAATGAGCAAGCTACCAACACAAGTCTTCAAACAGCTCAGTTTTATCAACCCGGCAGATAAGACTGATGATGAGCTCCATGAAATTATCATCAATGCTGAGAAGAATATTGAGATCTGGGAAGTGACAGAAAACAACTTCGGATTTATGGGGAAATCTCGAAGTACTGACAGGACGTACGGCTGAATCAACAAAGATCGAGGAAAGATCCAAAAGCCCAGGGGTCTTGGCTCCGGATTCCAGAGACAGCGACAATGTTTTGAGCAAAAGGGAACGCAGCTACATTCAGATAACAGGGGTTCATCCAAACCCAGTCTCTTTGTTAATACTGAGGGGAAAATGTTCCGCCAATTGATAGAGGGAATCCACAATACAGAACTGGCACGATGGAGAGCAGCTAAGAAATATCAACGCTGCGCATGGCCCACTGACTGAAAGGGGAACCACAATACAATGCACTCTATTTGGGACATCAAATTGTCAAAAGGAACAGCCGATTTCGGCGACCCCAAAGCATATCAGAAGATAAAGGTCAGGGCATACGACCAGTTGGATGATGAGGGAGACGACTATGTAGTCGGACATGCGGAAGAAGTTGAGGAGACCTCAGATGGAGAAATACCATCCAGTTCGGAATCCATCGATACTGAAGAACAGGAGGAATCGGATGCGGCCGACAATTGATAGGAGCAACAGGAAAGCTCGGATTAATGGTAAGTATCGAGATGGAGTAAAGAATATACAGATTAGGTGGGAGAAAGCCTTTATTGTTAGTTCCGGTCATCACCCTGAGGATTCTGATAGGGATGAAACTGCAGGCCAGTAGGGACGCAAAAAGCAACAATAACTACAATCACAAATATACCAATGACACTGTACGATACAAACCATGACGGATGCATCAATTTCTTCGATTTAGCAGGAGTACCCTGTTATCTAGCAGAACCTGAACCGCTCAATATATTCGCAAGCATTGACAGGGTTTTACTCGAACTTGAGGAACCACTCGAATCCTTTTTCTGGGATCAACCTAGTGCACCTTCCCCTTGGAATATATACTAGAACCAAGCAACAGCTAACGGTGGCGGCTTGGCAATCGAGGACCGAGTATTCGGTTCGCTTTGGACAAAATACAAGGGTATGCACATGGGTTGTGACGAGTGGGACACCTGCTACTGCGAACATAACTGCGGAGGCACACATACCACCATCGGGAGAGCACTTGATATCTTGCGCACAATCTACGAAGTCAAAGAACATTATCAGGAAGATATCCTTCCTGATGAAGAGCCTGTGTTATTTGAAGAGCTTCTCAATGAAGAATCCAACTATGAGTGGTAGAACAAAACTATACTCAACGATCCATTGTGGCCGAGACATTGTCGAAAGTATGGCTACCAAACGAAAATACTTTCCCTCGGAAGAGAAGCTACCAATCAAGAAACAAAACACCTCCGATGACTTTGTCTACTACGAGAACAAATACATACACAAAATTACCAAAACCAGAATAGGAGAACGACCTGTATACCGGTTCTTGTGGACTACATGGACAGCGATGGAAAAATACAGCAGTTTCCGGTCCAAGCAATGCTGGATTTGGGATCGTCATCTTTCACCATATCACCGCTGTGTGCTAAGGTATTTAAGATACCAGTGGTTAGAACAAAACAAAACAACAATGCAAAGGATTTTAGCGGTAAGTCAGTTTTATTACCCAATGTTTATACTATACCCCTCGTTTTAGCTTTTGGGAATGATCGTACCCTCGAAACTTTTGAGGTAGTGCCGATGCATACTGATTACGACATTCTAATACCTGCATAGTATCTGAAACAACATAAAGCACAGGGTGCTACGTACGGATGTTTACATTTCACAGAATGTGAACAGAAATGTTACAATCACGGACATCTCCATACGAATTGGGAGATTACCTATAACGATCGCATTGCTACATGAAAGTATGCTATCAATATTGGTGCGTTATGCTTCGCAGCAACAAGCATATTGGCAGAGAAATTACCAGAGCAGTATCATAAGTGGATGCTACTGTTCAACCCTCATGAAGTTGAAAAGCTACCCTTTTACAGACCACACGAACATGAAATTCACTTGAAAGTACCCAACGATTAAGTCCAAGTGGGACCTATATATCAACTTTCTCGGGAAGAAGAAAGATTGCTCAAGGAATATATTGACAAAATGATAAGAGAAGGAACAATACAACCGTCCAAAGGACAAGCTGGAGCACCGATCTTATTTGTGCCTAAACCAAATAGACGAGGCCTGCATCTTTGCATTGATTATCGAAGACTTAACGATTTGACGATCAAAGACAAGATGGCTCTACCACTGATGGATGAATTACAAAGTCGAAAGAAGGTAGCAACCTGGATAACAAAGTGAAATATGAAGTCTGGATATCATTTGATTCAAATGGCCAAGGGACACGAGTGGAAAACAGCCTTCAGAACAAAGTTGGGATTGTACGAATATACAGTCATGCCATTCGGACTCACCAATGCCCCACCTACATTTCAACGCTGCATGAATGGAATCTTACAACCATTTTTGAGAGGACAAAACGACATTACCGTGGTTTACATTGACGATGTCCTTATTGCCACCAAGAGAACACGCGAAGAAAACCACAAATATGAAGGCAAGATACTTAAAGTTCTACAAGATAACTACCTTGTGGTGGAAATCAACATATATGAGATCGATAAACAGGAAGTCGAGTTTCTCGGATTTCTGTTTGGTAGAGAAGGACTTAAGATAGTACCAAGTCGAAGTGAAGCCATTACGAAATGGCCTATGTCCAAAACCCAGAAGGAGGTTCAAGTTATTATGGGTTTATGGAATTTTTATCGACGATTCATCAAGGGATTTCCCGGAATTATCGCACCAATTACTGACACTCTCAAGGGTGACGGAAAGAACTTCAAGTTCGGCGATGCAGCACAAGCAGCTTATTTTAAGATATACATTCTAATAGCGGCAGAAAACACTCCAATACTTCGACACTACGATGACGATAGACCAGTCATAGTCGAAACGGATGCATCGGATTTTGCGATGGGAGCGATCTTATCACAAAAGTTTGATGACAATAAAATACATCCTGTCGCATTTATATCCAAGAAGTTCTCGCCTGCCGAACTTAACTACCAAATATACGACAAGGAAATGCTCGCCATCGTATACGCTTTCAAGACATGGAGATGTTATCTTCAAGGAGCAACACATACAACAACAGTCTTTTCCGATTACATGAACCTCCAATACTTCAAAGAGACACAACAGCTTAATCGACGACAAGCATGTTGGGCAGAAGTATTACAGGAATACAATTTTAAGATTGTTTATCGGAAAGGAACGGCTAATGGAAAAGCCGATGCATTATCAAGGTGCTCGGAGTTCGCCCTAAGAGAGGGGGGTACAACTTTGGCAATATTGTTAGGACCAGAATATTGGTTAGAAGTTGGAGCAATGGATTTGGATGATGACGATTGGAAAGAAATTTCTATGGCACGATTTTCGGTAAATCAGTTGGTTGGATCGGTTAAGGAAAGGTTTCAGAAGGAAATCGTTCAGGACGAGGAGTATCAGAAGATACTATGGAAGGTACAGGGAAAAGATCAGAATGTTGATGGGAGGTTTAGTATCGATGGAGATGGAATGTTATATTGAAAAGGAAGGCTATATGTGCCTGAGGGATTTTGGAAGGAGGTCTTGCACCAGGAATACGACTCATGCATTGCCGGACATTCTGGTCGCGAACGCACCCTGGAACTTATCACGAGGAACTTTTACTGGCCCAAGCTCGAAGACGACGTCAGGGAATACTGCAACAAGTACGACTCATATCAACAAACCAAGGCACCTCGACATACAAAGTACAGACTGCTACACCCCCTCGAGTTACCATCATCACCATGGACTTGTATCTCGGTTGATTTTATTACTGATCTTCTGGAGTCCAAAGGCAACAATAACATTATGGTGGTCGTCGATAGGTTCACATAGATGGTGCACTTCATACCAATGGATAAGCGAGAATCGTCCACAGTCGCTAAGTTATTTCTCAACAATGTTTAGAACTATCACGGCATGCCACTGGACATAGAATCGGAGTACGATGCAGTCTTCACGGGTCACTTTCACGCCGACTTATATCAGTTTCTCGGAATTAAGCGTTCAATATCTATGTCCTTTCATCCACCAACTGACGGTCAGACTGAACGCGTCAACCAAACTATTGAACACTTCTTACATACATACGGCAACTACGAACAGTCCAACTGGAGTGAAATATTACCTATGACCGAGTATGGTTATAACCATTCAAAATATGCGGCAACTAAGATTACACCATTCTATGCCAACTATGATTACGAGGTCCGCACGAATTGGCCAACAGAAGTACAGTTTCGCAATCCTGGTTCAGAGTTATATCCACATTATATGGTTGAAGTTTGCAGACGATTGGAAGAACAACTCGAGGCTTCAAAAGACAAGATGAGCAGCTATTACGATCGCAAGCAATATTCACCTACTCATTATAAGGTCGGAGATTTAGTCATGTTCGACAGTCGCAACATACGAACCAAACCGTAGCGCCGCAAGTTGGATGACAAGATGTATGGACCATTCAAGATATCCAAGGTCGGTGGCAACAAACGATGATGTAGACTTGCCCTTCCCACGATGTGGAAGATACACTCTGCATCTCATATTGCTCTGTTAAAACCCTACCGGAGAGATACCTCAGAAAGGGAGGTACCACCAATCGAAGCCGATGATGGTGGCTGGACACCAGAATCGATTGTCACCAGTGGACCTACAGATGACGACCGTTGGAAACATATCTTCATGGTTATATGGACAGGTTACTCACATGATAAGAATACTTGGGAGTCGTTTGAACATCTTAATGATATTTCACCTGATATCATTGCCAAATATTATGACAAAAACCCAGCCATGGAAAAGGACAAACGGTAGCACCTGACGAATAAACCAAAGGTACCAAAGAGATGGCAGTAGTGAATTTCATTTGTTAAACTCATACCGCCCTGAGTTTGGCGGAGGTCATTATTATGTTAAGATAATATTTATTTTTATTTTTTTGATACCCACAGTTATGATTTATTATGACATGCTGTCTGAGTGGTATCTATTGTTTGCACACTTTTTATGATGGAGATTCTGTTGAGGTCACCAGAGCTAGAGAGGGGGGTACTGTTAGGGGTTTTCCCTTAGCAGGTACACGAGGTATGGAGGATATCCATCTCAATCTGCGTTCGGCCACCTGTCACTATGGTTGATCGATGACACACCCGCAGCTATCCCATTCCCTGAGCGACGAAGTCCTGCGCGATATACGAGCCTATCCAATTCCAAGCCCTGGATACAGGGAATGATTAACCCGCGCATGGGCAGTGCATCTTCTCGATTGAACAGCGATAGTCACGACACTTAGCTGGCAGATACATCAGTCTTGAATACTTAGGGTAGTATGCTACTATACGCCTAGGCCCCTGATAGTTAGAGACGTCATGAGTTGCTGAAGTACTATCATACCATTGCAGGGACTCTCGGGTCAGCCATACATGATAGTTTCGACCAGAATTACTTTACCTTATCAGTAATATAGGACAGCCAGCTAGAGCGGAGTACGCCTCTATACTCTCCGGCAGGCACATGTCAGAGTTCGAGAGCGGGACTTTACTATAGTGATAACTATACAGTCTAGGGACTCCATATGTTAACTGCACTCCAGTAGTTAAATCTACCTGTTGAGAACTTGTGTGTGGGTCGACTTCCCGAGTAACGGCAGATCGCAGGTAGTCTGGTCCGATATAAGCTGCAGTCCTGCAATGGAAGTAAAAGCCAGCGAGATGGGAGGTACAATACGAGGCATAGCAGCAGCTGGTCACCGACACAAGTCTATGAGGGTAAACATATCCCTGCAACCCACTATCCGATTTAATATTGAGTCGAGAGATCTAAGAGGAAGTGATGGTTCGATGAACACGTCAGTGGTCATTGCCGAAACCTGCTTTCTGCGTGAGCATACAGGCCAGAAGAAAAGCAAACGGGCTTAGTTGCTACATGGCAAAACCTGGTGGCATGAGGATAACCTACAGGGATACCTCGCACTTTAGAAAGTGCCGAACGTCAAACAGAAAAGTAGTACAACCTACTGAGATCGAGTAACCAGCCTAACGATCGGAGGCCATAGCTATCTTAGTACAAACGCAGAAGTCATAGAGAGTATATGAGTAACTCGCTCTATAAAAGAACCGCCTTTGCACCCGCAAAGTAAAACAGCAAGCACTAGCAGCAATCTACAGTCAGAACACACCAGTGGACAAGACACTAAAATATTATTGTTGTTTTCTACTTCAAGAATATTTGCTTCACAATATACTTTGTGAATTTTCGAGATCTTGATTCTATCGTTCTCTACGCTCACGCACTTTACAAATGAGCTAATACTCCATTTGACTATCGTATTGCAAGTATCATTATTCAAACATACGATATTGAGTACGAATATTTTTTCTGGTTCTATACTCGTGAACTACCCTCCAAATTGCACAACCTACCAGTCCAAGACTACGAGGACTGGTCCGACTACGACGATTCCGAAGATTACGTTCAAGATACATACGACTTCTAAGAAGTAGGCGGTCATACTTCACCGATAAGTATCCCCGTAACAGTCAATATAACGGTATCAGGTTTGTTTCGAAGGTGATGTGATAGTCATATATTTGCTCCTGAGTACTATATAATCACTTTATTTTGAGTACTGATCTCACTCTCAGGTATCCTTTCTTTAACAATAGAAAAGAAATCATTTCTCATTGACACTTAACTCAAGATATAACATCTATAGGTGTCTGTATCCGAAAGGAAAGATCGCAATCCTATGACAAGACATAACAAATCCAATGTCTCTCAATCATCAATTTCCATACCATCAAGGTCTACCTCATACAACCTCTTCCAGGGTATGTCAGTTGCAGCCACTGTGATCCAATCAGCCAAATTCCTTGGTCTGTCGATCAAACTGGAGGCTGTAGTTCCCTGCTTCGGAGGTTCCTCCTTGTCCATGGACTTCTTGTCTTTCTTGCTAGACAAACCCTTGATGGAATTCTTGCTGGATGAAGCTTTCATTGAATTCTTGCAGAAGAACGATCGATCATGCTCAGAGAATCAACAACGCTTGCACTCGTTGTTTTTGACTCTATCTTCTAGTAGACTTTCATGAATTCCCATAAGGATAACAGCCTTATCACTGTAAATAGACTTCAACCCCTTTTTCTCATTTTGGAATTTCTTGGGATACGAATCTTTGCCTTTTTCCGTATTCTTTTCTTCGTTCTTATCCTTCCCCTTGTACTCATCTCTGTTCGAGTTATTTCCCTTCTTGCCTTGGTAATTATCACAGTTCTGTTGAGACCGATTCTTTTCTTCCAACCAATCTTCATAACATAAACCGACTGACCTCATTAACTCGATAAAGACTGTATAGTCTTTGGGTGATACTTCAGCAGTTGACCTTCAATCAAAGATATCTTCATACATTTCTTGATTAAATGAGTAGATGTAAAAGATTCCGCTAAGATAAACTTGGAAGTTGAGGGTTTCCCTCAATATCAGGTAGTCCTCAATATCCCCAGAGTACTTCAAATTGTTTATCTTTTGCAGGGACTTCTCTTCCTCTTGCTTGTCGACATACCATTTTTCCATAGTACTGGTGAAAGTCTTCCAGTTATCGACTAGAAAGAACTTCTTCATGTCTTCTTCACGGTTATCATACCAGTCTAGGGCCTTCCCTTGCAAGAGCCCAACAATCCAATGGATGTTGTCGATGTCATCGTGAAATTCGTTGATGTGATACTGTAAATAAGGTTCTACATATTGAATCCACCTCCAATAAATATCCTTGGGATCTTGTCTCTCTTAAAGTTCAGAGGCATATCCCTTTTGACTTTGTTGGGGGGCCTTGCTAATGTTGGCAACAAACCACCCGGTGTTCGTACCATTGACGAACCGATTTGGTCCACGCGATCCGGATCCTTGCCAAGCCTTTCGCCTCAAACCCCACCATTTCGACCTACAACTGCGAACAAAAATAAGTAACCGAGTTCTAGTCCGATCGGCTCGATATTTAGAGCATCTTGTAGCTAACCTCTCCTGCTACACGATGCGCTAGAAATCGAGCCGATCGGACAAGAACTCGGTTACCTATTGTCGTTCGAAGATATAGAGTTCGCGAACCGGTTCGGACAAACCTCAGAACTTCATCCAAATCTCGGATCGAATCTGTATCGAACCCCGCCTTGGTTAGATCCGTTACAAACCGATCCGCTTCGTTGCCAACACTAGGTCTTGCTGATGTTTGAGAATTGGAAGATGGTGTGCTATAATCTGTACTTTTGGATGTAGGTAAATGGACTTGGCTGACGTGTGAACTTCCTCCACCACTTCCTCTACTTCCACCTCCTCCACCTGCTCCTCCTTCTTCACCTCCTCTACCTCCTCTACCTCTTCCACCTCCTCCACCATCTCCTTCTTCATTGTCGGAGTCAGAAAAGCTGGATTCTGAATAAGAACCTCCTGGTGGCGGTGGGGCTATCTCAGGGTCCAGAGTAAGGACCTCTCTGATCCAATACGTCGGGAAAAGTGCCCGCGCTACCATAATCGGGATTTGTTATCGCTGTTACCGCTATGTTATGGGATGTTTTGGCTATTACAATACCACCATGGGTACGTTATTGCGGCTTATCGTGGCTTACGGGGCACTACCGTATATTTGCATATGGTTTTTCGATTTGCAAGATAATATGGGAACATATGAGTATGATTTGTCACTATGAGAATTGAATGCACGTCCAAGTCCTTCTAATTCGTATAGATCTTGAAATTACTCGTTTATCGAATATAAAATTGTAACGGTGTTACAGAATCTACATCTCTCTAAATTTACATAGCTCTAGAATGCAACAACTCTTACAATGACTCCCAAGCTAATCTAACCATGGCCGATAGCATAACACTGTGACATGGTGTTTGGTGGCGACTGACACCGGCCCAGATATGGTGGACGGTGGCGACTCCGACAGTGGCTGACAACTCTGATACGGTATGGCGGGAAAATCCATTTTTCACCACCACTGCCACTCCGTTTGACGGGGGGGGCGTACGGAGATACAGGGATAACGGAGACAGTTTCAACGACGGGGAGTATATATTTGGGAGACCCCGGAGTAGATAGACATCATCTTATCAGACAACGAAAATACACACTCTAGCTTTCCCAGCTCTTGGTCTCTCTCATTCTTTCTGAGAATTCGTAAATCCACGCAAATTGTGTGGTTCCTCACGGCCGGGTATCCCATCATATCCTC
>MU122136.1:144441-200264 GCA_014904905.1 Wilcoxina mikolae CBS 423.85
CACTCCTGGACTCTGACAAGCGACCGTACGGTCTGACAATCACACCCGAGAACTCTGACATGCTACCATAAGATTATGGCGATTGCACTCCTGAACTCTGACAAGCGACCGTACGGTCTGACATGATCATGGCCATCATATCCGTGGACTCTGACAAGCCACCGTGAGGTCTGACAGGATCATGGCCACCAACATGAGACCTTTGGTACCTGAGGCGTAACAAAACCAGACTCTTTGGATATTGCACCTAGAGATGCATCGTTAATCTGAAATAAAGTTGAAATATTACCGCAAGTTACTGTATATTATGGGTGTGTTACCGGAGTGTTATCCAAGTTATACATAATGGGCTTGGGCATATTTGCATTTTCCGGCATTATAGCTGTTACTGGAGATTACGGTAAGTCATATGACATACGGTAAGTTACAGGTAACGAGTTACCAATTTCCAGATGTAATCTTCTTCCTTGGTACCTATACAGTAACGAAGGCTGAACCCTTCTTCACTTGGTTTGGTGTCTCCTTCCTGATATCCAAGGACAGAACTTGCAAAGGATTTTATAGATGTCTTGGTGGTTTCGTCTCAAAGTCATGTCATGAGAGTCCTTGTGAATTCCTGAAACCTTTTCTCCATATCCCTTGGAGTCTTCCTTATTTCGCTCTCTCTCTGCTTCCTTTCACCATTGGTCTTTTTGTTGTGTTCAGTCACTCTCTTGACCTCTTCGTTAACCTTCTTCTGGAGTTCACCAAGTCCTTTGGTTTGCTTATTGGTGTTTCATTTGATACTGCTAAGATATTCCGTCTAATTGTATATGTGGAGAGTATGCCTGTCCTGGGCTCTATCCTTCTTTTCCAATATGTCAGAGAGAGAGGTCCACACTGCTGTTGAGTACTGTATTTGCTTTCCAATAGCCATACATATCTCATCACATGCTTCGGAAGACTGTACCTTCACAATGGCAATTGCAACGTTAATATTGAATGCAAATACCTGAGACTGGATAATGATGTCTGTGTGGTGTTCAATCTGCACCCTCTGCATGCTATAGACTCCCAATGCTACAGCATCCTAAATCTCGTTTTGCCTAAACACTATGTCTTGGTATTCTTTGACAAACTCAGGCAGTGTTTCACCAATTTTGATGTTATTTTCTTGAGTGTGCATAATCAATGTATCCAGCCGGTCGACTTCTACCTGCATACTGCTTATCAATGAGATCACCCAATCAGAGATGTGATTCCGTACGATGGGTGACTATCAGACTATATCTATCCTCTTATCTCCTGCTACTATCAATGTATTTTCTCTTCGCGTCCATATCACTGCTTCCCTCATCATGATATCTGACCCAGCATCTATCTTTGTTCAGAGTATGACTCAGATCTGTTATTGAAAGATCCTACTATAGAAATTCCAGATTCTGAACTAGGAGACCAAGTGAATATTCCACTCAATAAGGAGTCTAGTACCTGCCTCTCTTTATTGCAACAGTAGTATTGGCAATGAACTGTCGGAAGTTCATACCATTGACGAACCGGTTCGGTTTGAGCGAAGCGGATCCTTGCCAAGCCATTCGCCTCAAACTCCACCATTTTGGCTTATAACTGCAAACGACAATAAGTATGCGCATTCTTATCCGATCGGCTCGAATTGTTGTTCATCCTGTAGCTAACTTCACGCGCTCCACGATGAACTAAATACCGAGCCGATCGGACAGGAACTCGCTTACCTAGTGTCATTTAAAAATCGATAGTTCGCGAACCGATTTGTGACAAACCTTGGAACTTCGCCAAACCTCAGATCAAATCCGCTTCGAACCCCTGGTTGGTTCAATCCACCACTAATCGATCCGCTTCATTGCCAACACTAAGCTACAGAGATGGCTTATAGTCTGGTATGTATGGAATTCACAAATCTGGGAGGATGATGGTTCTGATCAGGGCTAGCAAGATGAATATCTTGACATATGTAAGGGATTACTAATTTCGGAGGTATACACAGTACAGGATCCCTGTCTTTGATTGATAGTTAATGACAGCTAATGCTAACTGGATATAATACTCTGCACCCACAAGCTCACAGTGATAGCTTTCTTCAGGGAGAGAATCTCTTTTCCATCAGGTATAGAACTCGAATTCTAGTTCATAGTACCAGCACTCACCCTGTAAGATGTGGCAGCTATTGTCTGGAATATAACAGTACCTTCAAGTGGGTTAAGCGTCAAGAATCTTTGACCGCTTAGAGGGTAGAAAGATAGATTGCACAGAAGCATTTCTTTGCTAACAATATAATGTAATAACGGAAGTGTCACTAAAAGGTTTACCAGTTCAAGTAGTATCCTTACTGCTTTCAGGACCTACTTGTGATGGAAGTTATGAAGGTTCGCCCAGGATGTGAAAGTCACTAAAGAGAAAGATTCATGACAAAGATGTTTGGCTTTCCAATACGTATATTATTAAGGCTTATTCTCTTTGTGTAAAAGCTTGCGCTTCTACTCTCAGAGATTTCAGTGGTCTTTATACCTCTTTTCTCTTGCTGTAACAATTACTTCTATTTACGCTATTCTCATAAGCTTTTCTACCTAACCACCCTTCGCACCGATGCCGTTTTTTAGACTTCACCACTCTGCTGAACCTTCAGTATCATTCTGCTCAGATGTTCTACTCAGACGAATAGAGTTCTTACTGACATCAGTCCTTCAAACCTCTGAGGTCTGGACCTATTATATCCTTTCAATCTCTTAGGTTTCAGGGAATTCTTTCAAGTGTGAGAGACATCAAAGGCTTTGTCTGCTATGATTCAAACTCAGGTGCTTTCGAATCTACAGCCTTTCAGCTGTTACCTTATTATCAGTAGTATAAGCTGGCAGAACATCGATCTAGTAACTATCACTTATTCCTTATCAGTGGGGTAGTTGACTGCATAACAGTTTATCTAATTTCATTGGTTGAGATAACCGAATTGAATGATATCTTGTGGATATTCAATCACGTACAGCGATGGTACTTGTACCATCCTGATCCAGCAATTATCAGGTGATTGTAGGTAGTGTTGGCAACGAACCGCCCAGGGTTCGTACCATTGACAAATCAATTTGGTCCACACGAACCGGATCCTTGCCAAGCCTTTCGCCTCAAACCCCACCATTTCGACCTACAACTGCGAACAATAATAAGTAAGTGTGCTCTTGTCTGATCGGCTCGATGTTTGATGCATCTTGTAGCTAACTTCTCCCGCTACAAGATGCGATAAAGATCGAGCCGATCGGACAAGAACTCACCTATTTATTATCGTTCGAAGATAGATAGTTCGCGAACCGGTTCGGACAAACCTCGGAACTTTGTCCAAATCTTGGATTGAATCCGTGTCGAACCCCACCTTGATTCGATCCGCGATGAACCGATCCGCTTCGTTGCCAACACTAATTGCAGGTGACTCCACTTAGAATGTACCTGATAGTATATAATCCTGTGAGATGTAACATTGGGCATATAGGATAGGACAAAACAATTGAGCTCATTTAAAGGAACTTCTTTTGATCTGAGATGGACAAATTCATCAAAGACTATTTCCACTTATGCCCTCAATGTCAAAAGAACAAGGCAGCTTGCCATACTCACTGTGGACTTCTGCAACCCATCGAACTAACATACCGCTCATGGGATTCAATTCTCATGAATTGTATCATCAATTTATATTTGTCAGATGGTTGTTCATAAGTGTGTATTATAGTTGACAGGTGTACAACAATGGCCCATTTTATACCACTGAAAGATGGCGAGATGAAAGCTACATACCTGGTCAGGATCTTTCAGAAAGATGTATGGAGACTCCATGATCTATCCTTAAACATAGTATCCGATAGAGAATCTATATTCCCATTGGTATTTTGATCCTCCATGGTTGTATCCCTGTATATTCAGTTAAAAATGTCATTGCCATTGCATCCACAATCTGATGGTCAAGTAGAAACAGTAAACCAAAGGTTGAAATTCTGCCTACGGAACTAATGCAATTACGAGCAGGATAACTGGTCAGACATGTTGCCAATAGGAGAGTATGCCTATAACAACTCTCATACTACCGTAACTGGCATGTTACCTTTCGTTGCAAACTATAGATTCGATTCTCAAATGAATTGATCCATTGCAGTACAAACAAAGAATCTGACATCCAGACACTATGTCCATTAGACATTGTCTGGGTATGATGTATGTTGAAGAGAGCTAGAAAAAGGAAAAGGATTAATGGGATAGTACCATGATAGATGTACCAAACATCCACTAAATCTATTGGTTGGTAATCTATCAATGTTGAATGGAAAACATCTCAATCCCAGGTATCCATCTCAGAAGCTAGATGCGAAAATAGATGGTCCTTTCAAGGTGTCAACGGTACTCTCACCCACAGCAATAACGCCGGAACTTTCTAAGCGGTGTTATATCCAAAATGTATTTCATGTCTCGCTTATCGAACCATATCAAACAGCCACTCTTTCAATCAGACTTGACCTAGAACTCACCTCGAGTAGCAATGGAAATGAACTGGATTGTAATGTGGAGTGCTATGAGTATGAAACAGATTGTAAGGTAACTTGAAGAATTCCTGGGCAGCCAGTATAGTGAGGAACAAAAGAAGGTACTGTACTTTGTCAAATGTGTAGGGTATTCAGATGAAGCAGATTGGACTGAGGAACCTTATCAGAATTCTGATGACAGGAGGTTGTGCAAGGAGTATCATAAGCGGAACCCTCAGGTGGCTAAGAACAACAGGTTGGACTAGTACCTCTTCCCCACAAAGTGTTTTCAATGGCCAGCAGGATACTTAGATTAAGGATTTGTTTTGGGATACAAGGGGTTATATTTTACCAGGTCAAGGAAGAAAGGATGGACTTTGGTTTTGACACAAGGAGTTATTTTAACCAAAACAATGAAGAGCAGATTAGTATGATCATTCAGAGACAAACATATAAGGAGGGATTTAGAGTTATATCTCACAGGATTATACATCATCAGATACACTCAAAGTATGGTCACCTACGATCACTCGATGATTGCTGAATCTGGATGGCACAAGGACCATCCCTGTATATTATGGAATATCTACAAGATATCACTCAATCCGATTATCACAATCAACGAACTCAGATAGACAGTTATGCAGTAATCTTCACTACTGATAAGGAATGAAGGATTGTTACTCCATAAGTATTCTGCCAGATCATGCCACTGATAATACTAAGAAAGGTAATAGGCTGTAGAAACGAAAGTACCAAAGTTTGCATTGTGGCTGATAAAGCCTTTGATATACCTCAGAATCGAAAGGATACCATTCGCCTGGAGGCTAAGAAATCGAAAGGATATAATAGGTTCTGACCACAGAAGTCTGAAGAACTGATGTCAATAGGGACTCTATTCATCTGGATAGGAGATCTGAGCAGAATGGTTCAGCAGATGTCACACAGGAGTCAAGGGTAGGAAGGGTATTGGTTTGAAGGATAGTGAGGTAGAGAAGTTCATGAGAAAAGCATACATAGAAGTAATTGCTAGAGCGAGATGATAGTGGTATAAAGACCTCTAGAATCTCTGGGGGTAGAAGAGTAAGCTTCTTGACAAGATGTGAAGCATGTGATCGATATCTATTCCCAAGGCAAGATTTTATTCATTTCTACCGAAGTCCACAGAGCCGCATGCAGAGCCATATGCAGAGCCGTACTATAATCTAACCGTATGTACAACCCTACAACTATCTCCTGCTGAAAACATGAAACATCATTGCCAGTAATAGGGTCAAACTCTGCCTCCGAAAACTCTAACTGTACGTATCCTTCCTCAAAGCTCCTCAATCCTGGGATAGTATTTACTCAGGCAGTATGCTGTTTGTATCAGACAGTAGAGTTCATCGTTATTGATGGCTGCTACGCATTCTCTCAAGGAGTGCTTTCCACCGAAATGTGAGATGTGGGGGATAGATTCCCAGATGCTCTCATCCTCGGGGTAGTCTTTTCATTGGACCAGGAAGCATACTTTCCCATCATCGATACTCTACTTCCAGTCTGCAATTCGTTCAATTTCCTACTCTGATGGTCTACCCTTTGCGATCCAAATTGGCTGTGGCGGTACTTGTGGCCACATGTCGTCAATTTCGTACCATTTGTACAGGCTGTTATTAAACGTCTTATATACATGTAGGTGGTCTGGAACCTCATTCAGCTCGAAAGAATTTTCTTCATGCTGATTTCCTACTGTGAATGGACCCATATACTTCTGCCACATGGCCTTGCTAAGTCAGATACCCTGAACATCGGTACCAACTCCATTGATATCTTCCCTGGTAGTGTTCACATACCCTAGCTGAAGATTTCTGATATTCAGCATGATACAATCTCCGGGCTGAAAGTTGTGGGGCTGTCACTTCTTATTGGTCTGCTGCATCTGTGTGGCCTGCGTAACTTGCTGTGTATTTGTCAATTGCTCCAGGATGTCATTCAATTTCTTTCCGAAGTTGACCGCTACAAAGCCACCACCATGATGGAGTTTGGTTGTGGCTGCTCTCATGTCGAACGGCATGTGAAAGTTGTATTCTAGATCACATTCGAAGGAGGACATGCCATGTACCTTGTACACATGGAAGTTGTAACTTAACTCCGTCACACCAAGAAGGCGGTCCTAACAGCGTTCATTTGCCACAGTCCAGTTCTGGAGATAGCACTCCACAATTTGGTTCGCCTTCTCTGCCAGGCCATCGATAGGCGGGTGCAAGGCAGTCGACATCATCGTCTGGGTTTGTCATATTGTTGTAAGGTGTGGTCAGAAATCCAAGGTGCATCGTGAGTTGCAGTCCGAGACTATAGCTGCAGGTAGGCTATGTTGGCGGAAGTATCCATCCACAAATATCTCGGCGAATCACTCCACAGTTTGGTTAGCTTCTCAGACAACTACCCACTGGACCCACTTGGTTAGTCAGTCAATGGAAGTGATGATGATGGCATTTCCGGCCCTCTCACTTTCGTCGTCGACTGTTGCTGGAATCTTAGTGATGCAGTCCACATTTCTCTGTTCTCATTGGGAGCTGAACATGTCGAATCGTTCAAGCAGGCCATATGGCTTCTCGCTTGATACCTTAACTCTGTGGCAGGTTGAGCATCCTTGCACGTACTGCTTGATGTTCTGAGCTTGTCCTTTCCAGTAAAACTCCGTGGCTACCAGTACCGTTATCCGCTGGGCCCCAAAGTGGACTCCAAACACCGAGTCGTCATCTTTCTGGATTATATATTATCGAAGCTCTTTGGGCTAGTGTTGGCAACAAACTGTCGGAAGTTCGTACAATTGACGAACCGATCCGGTCCGCGCGAACCGGATCCTTGCCAAGCCTTTCGCCCCAAACTCACCATTTCGGCGTACAACTGCGAACAATAATAAGTAAGCGAGGTCTTGTCCGATCGGCTCGATCGTTAGCGCATCCTATAGCGGGAGAAGTTAGCTACAAGATGCGCTAAAAATTGACCCGATCGAACAAGAACCCGCTTATCTATTGTCGTTCGAAGATAGATGGTTTGAGAACCGGTTTGTACAAACCTTGGAACTCCACCCAAATCTCAGATGGAATCCAGATCGAACTCTGCCTTGTTTCGATCCATGACAAACCGATCTGCTTCGTTGCCAATACTACTTTGGGTACGCCTAACTTTCTCATCTCTACTTGCCGGATCAGGCCTTCCTCCAGTGACAATTGCTATTCTCTATATCTCCTCGTACAGGCTTTCGTGTCTGGTGCCGCTTCCGGTGTATCATTTCCTACCAGTACTATCAGTACGTCCTCATAATACGGATATCATTCATAGGCCACCAGAATATCATCTTGCCAGCCGTTCGCTTGAATACCACTCAACAGTAGGACCTTTTCATACGCCACGTTATCTGTGGCCTTGGTTGGTATTTTTCATCCTATTCAGGATAGGGGTGGATTCTTATAGTCTGCTTGGCAGCTAAGATCATCTTAGATGTAATTCTTCACACCTTGATAGTACTCAATATCGAAGTCGTACTCCTGCAAGGTCTTCAAAGTTGCATTTACCTCAATGTGAGCTGCGGCTGGCCGAGGATGTATAGGAATGATGATTGATTGGTCTGAACTCTGAACTTGTGGCCACTTTTGAGATAGAACTGCCAGTGATCGATTGTGTCTCTGATACTCAGTAGTTCTTAATGGTAGGTATTGAAGTGTGTCTCGGCATCGTAAAGCTTCCTTGAAGAGTATGCGATGATACGGCCTTTGGTCATAGTTCCTCCTTGCAGCTGCCATAGTGTGGCTCCGATCACTAAGTCTGACGTATCAGTGTATACCAGGTAATTGTAATTCCCTTTTTCAGGTAGTGCCAGTGCTGGCCAGCAAATCATTGCTGCTGTCAGGAAGTCTATGTCATTTATGACTGCCACACATTGGTTGGGATCTGCATGGCATGCATCAAACGTCTATTGGTTGATGGTAACAAGGCTTCGCAATAAAGTGGAAATTCGTTCAAAGTTTGTGACAAAGCGACAGTATGTTCCTGTTAGGCCCATACAGCTCCTCATGTCACAGGAGTTCTCTAGAACCGGCCAGTCGGTGATCACTTTAACCTTCTTGTTTGTCATCTGGATGCTGTTATTTTCTCTATTGAGTTCAAATCCAAGGAACGGTACCTTCTTACTACCAAAAGTACACTTGGTCTCTTGCAAGTGAAAGCCCACCTTCCGAATAGTATTCAATACCCCTTTACTGTGGCAGGTATATTCCTCGTCCTCTGTGGAGTACATCAGGATATCATCAATGAACACGATATAGTAGTCATCCTCAATGTGATAGCATAGCAGGTCGATCATCAGTCGCAATAACACGCTTAGTATATTTGTGATATCAAATGGTGTGACTAGTTATTCGTACAATCCGTCGGGACCAAAAAAGGCAGTCTTCCTGATTGAGTCCGGGTGGTTGCAGTGCTGATTATATCCGGAGAAGAAGTCGAGCTTGGAGAACCGTTTTATACCTTGGAGGTTGGCCATAAGGTGTTCGGAGTATAGGAGTGCAAATCAGTCTTTGACCGTTATCTTATTTAAAGTGCGATAGTCAATTGCCATCTGGGAAAGCGGCTTCCCTTTTGCATCCAAGCCCTTAGGAATGAATAGTACTGGGTATGTATACAGGGAGTTTGACTTGTGAATCAGCCATTTCGATAGTAACTTACAGATAGTCGTCTTGTACTTCTTCCATTCGTGTGGTGTAAGTCAGTAAAGTGACTTGTGAGGAGACTTGAGTTTCGGTATCGTACGAATCTGGAAGCCACCATCCTTGCCTGCGGGGAGGAAGTCTGTAGGTTTTAGAAAGAGGTCTTGGTACAGGACACGGATACAGCGTTTGAACTCTGGAATCTTTGAGGCCGTAACATCTCCCATGATCACCACCTCCCAACCGAAGAGCTTGGTTCAGAGTATTGCACAGTCTAACTGTAATGTCTCTTCATCGACAATCTCAGCGACAACAGTTTCCGCTATTTTAGGAGACCTTTGTGCTATTGCTGTCGTACGCTATACCGTGAGTTCACTATCTGAGTCCTCCATATTGGCAGTCTCCTCCGACACTGTGGAAATGGAGTTTACCAATGCCGCCATCGTTGTTCCTTTTCTTTTCCACCTTCCTTCGTTCTGTACCAAACCGTCAAGGTGATACTTAAATTGGCCATCCGGGTATATCTGTCCCAAGCATAAGATATTCCACTGTAGGTCAACGTGAAAGTTGACTTCTTCCATCCAGTTCTTGCCTAAGATGATGTCATACTTTGCAAGTTTGTAGATGACAAACTAGCTGGTATAGTGATATCCACCCTTGTAGAGAGTGACTGGGACCCCTTTCCAGTAGCAGCCTTTCAGTCTGGCCTGCCATGGTCAAGAGCATTGTGCAGCAGTGGTGAGACTTGATTTTAGTTTCTCCATCACGGATCCCATAGATAAACTTGGAGTTGACGAACGTTTGACTTGCACCGCAATCCTACAGGGTGTAAGCTTCTTGTGTTGAGTGTGCTGGAAGAATGATGGGCAAATTAAAGTGGTGAAGATTGTCAGAACACTTGTTAAATTCACTAATACAAGCTTCTGTAGTCTTTTCTGTCCCATACCCCTCCTTTATCATGGGCATGCTGCACTCATATGTACCTGTTAAGCATTTCCCATCTGGCTGACATCAGCATCATTGCTACTACCGCTATCCTCACTACTGCCTCCGGTAGTACCCTCACTCCTGGCTGCTTCCACCTCGGCTACATTATTCTGTCCAAGTCTTCCATGGCCTTTCTCCCCCTTCTTCCTTTCCTTGCCTTTTCCCTTTGCCTTGTTAAATTCCAGTTTTTTAATAGGGTCACCCTCCTATCAGTCCTTAGTGGTCACACAGTAATACAACTATTGGCCTCTGCCACTATAGCACACGTAGGAATTTGTCTGTCTGATTGATCCCGATTCCATTGGGTCTGGTGTGAGAGCTATGACTGTGCCAGAGTCGGTGTTACCAAGAGTGCTACTGCGACCTGCTCGCAGCAGGTTCGACTCATCAACAATATTCATGGCATCATGCAGGTGGCTCATGCATCCTATCTGGTGGACTGTAATGATATCCGAGCTCGAGATATGAATAGTATTGGCAACAAAGCTTCAGAAGTTTGTACCATTAACAAACTGGTTCGATTCGAGCATAGCAGATCCTTGCCAAGTCTTTCGCCTCAAACCCTACCATTTCAACCCATAACTGCGAACGAAAATAAGTAAGTGACTTCTTGTCTCATCGGCTTGATGTTTAGTTCAACTTGTAGCTAACGTCACACGCTACAAGATAAACTACATATTGAGCCGATCGGACAAGAACTTACTTACTTATTATCATTCACAGTTGTGTGATTCGGTTCGAAGTTTGGATCAAACCTCGAAACTTTGTTAAACCTCGGATCGAATTTGCTTCGAACTCCAGCTCAGTTTGATCTATCATGAACCAATCCGCTTGGTTGCCAATACTAGATGTGACATTCCGATTCTGACATTGTCGCCACATAGATGTCGTAAAGTTGCCTGCTGAATGCGGCTGTGTACGCGGTATCCCCAGCACGTTCGACAAGGTCGAGATGCTGACTGTGAAACTCAGATAGGTTCGACCCATCCTTCAAGGTTTCCAAGTCATGCCAGACATGTTTGGTTGTGAATGCGAATGTGTAGATTGCTTCCATCTTACTTTTGAACTCAGCCCAGCTAAATGGATAATACTGAGTTAGAAAGGAATCGACATTATAGTGTGTTCAAAGAAGGTAAGTGAACCAATCGATGATATCTAGGGTGAAGTTCTACCAGGCTGTGCTGATTAGGGATATCTTATTCATACCTGCAAGTCGGATATAATGTTCAACACTCCGCTACCACTTCAATAGGCCCTCCAAATCTAGTTTGCCATCAATTAATGGGGCTTGGTGCTCTTTCAGTTTCTGCTTCGTTCTTCACTCTTCCATTCCAGACGAGATTGGGAAGACAGTGGTGTAAGCAAAGGGGTCTCAGTATGATACTTTGTGGGTCGGAGGAGGTGTGGTATACCCTGTATAATATGTGAGTACTGGTGCGGGTACTGGCACTAGTGTGTTCTGCTGCCAGAGGACTGCTAATATTTGTTCCATTTGGTAGAGGTACTGCTATAAGGTCCGATTTTCAGAGATGAGTTGGATCTGTTTGAAATACAGATTTGATTGGCCATAGGCTAGACCTTGCGCCTCAACTGCCAGCTGCATATTGCGGGCAATCTGAGTGTACTGGACTTCACTTTGCTGCTGTACTTGGAAGGCTGCATGCTGCTGCTGTTACTGCTGAAGATAATCCTGTCATATGCGTTCCCTGCATTTGATCTCGATGCATACTGAATCCTCCTGAGGGGGCCCTTTCATTGTAGGCTGGATTCTCAGGATCATTTGACCTGTCATAGTCTATTGGTGCGTTATTGTCACGTTTTGACGTCAGGGTTTAAAGTCGAGATGGTCTTGGCTTACGACAGCATTTTGAGCAAATAGTATAAATCATAATAAACCACATTTGCTTACTCGAAATAGTTTCTGCCAATCAGACCTTGAATTTCTGTAATATGCAAGTAGTCATCATCAGAACAGAATATTGCTATCAGGTTGTGAAGCGTGTGATCGATATCTATTCCTGAGGTCAGGAATTTTCCCTATTTACCAAAGGTTGCAGAGCTGAATACAGAGACGTACTCCAATATAACTGTATGTACAATCCTATACAAGGAGAACAAGTCTAAACAATATACATATTAGAAAGCCAAACATCACTGTCTTGAAACTTTATCTTTAGTGATTTTTGCATCCTGAGCGATTTTTCATAACTGCCATCACAAGCAAGTTCTGACAGCAATAAGGATACTACTTATACTGGTAAATCAGAAGTAATACTCCCAGTATTTTACTATCTCAATCAAAACAACTTTACCATACTTCTAGCACCTTCATATACAATTATACCATAGTTCAATCACTTTATCTGTAGATTTATAATCCTCATTCCTGATTTTCAACCCATCATTCCATTCACATATATCATCCTTACATCCAATTCTATGTATTGATCATTACTTATTCGCAAATCTTCAATTTTACATAATCATGATAGCTATCTGTAGAAGGGTGATAAATCTATTCAAAAAGTCCCTTCTAACTGCTTAGCAAGATACTTTTTATATAAATTTACAACTCTATATCCTGATATTCAAATTATTAATTTTTATGATAATGTACTAGTATAATACCATATTTATTAACTTAAGATGTATACTTCTAATTCGGTTAGTATCTAGTGTATTACTACTAATGGTAATTTATTGGAAATTTAAATGTATACAGGCCAAGATATTGTTCGGAAATGTTACCCGCCATATATGAGAATTAATATACGCTAACTGCATTTGGAATTTACGTCTTAAGTGAATACAGTACCTTAGTACATACTTACTAAAGTAACGATGTACTTTGTAATCGGTTAGTCTGCACATATTTGTCACTCCGAGGATTCGTGGGAGACAATATTCTGCCCAAAGCAATCGGACTCTGTTTCACTTGCCTGTTTGTTGTATGATAGACACGACACGCGTTAACATTCTGCGAACACTCTACTAAAGACTTAGTTAGTTGTGGCTCAGCTGATCTGCACACTGGTGACTGACCGATTGAAACCCCAGATCCAGCCTTGCAGATAGCTCGTTGGCATTTAAATCCGCTGGCTGGCAGAGCGTCATTGAACATCGATCTTATTCTTCCGTTTGTTGATGGGCAATCGATTGTGAGTGGGGAGAGACGTATTTGTCCTCTCATTACAGGCGCCGCGCCCCTCATCACTGCACGTCTGAATCTGACACAGCCCAGGTTGCTGGGTCCGTTCGTGCGCCTTTCATCGATCTATGGGTGCGCCGAGCTATCTGAAAGGGGCCCAAGCAGCAATGCCACAAGGAATAGCGTTAGTCGCTACTTGTGAGTACATACCACCAAGTACTCTACTGAAGTATATTACTTAGTATGGACTCTCTGGACAGTTGGGACAACGGATAATTACACTAGCGCAATGCAAGCCGAGAAGGGCCCGAACAATTACCCCGACAAATTGTCAATTCTTTTCTCTTGTTCACTGTTCATTGCTCATTGTTCATTGTTCATTGTTCATTGTTCATAGTTCATTGTTCATTGTTCATTGTTCAGTGTTTTGCCCTCTGTCTTCTCGCTTTTGACAGGGTGTCCACCGAACGAACAGCTGAACGAATGATTGATGAGTACTTGGACATCTTGAAGCCAGAAATGAGTGATTCATTGATTCACTACGCATACTTAGAACTTACCTAAGTGCTACCGCTCTTGTATGTGCCAACTTAGGTACTAAGTACGTACGTGGAGGAGTATGCAACTGTGCTCTAGTTGGATTCTCGTTAGCACTAAGTACTGAAGTACTTACTATATGTACTCTAGTGGGCACCTATTATTGTACTCCAGTTACCAGTTACCACCTCCTAGGTTTCGCTCCCTACCCCTTCCCATCTCCTTGGGTTCCTGACGCAGTATCCCTGTCTTGGTGTCTAGCTTCATCCATCCTTCCATCACGCTAGCACCCCTTCTTTGAACCTACGCCAAATAAAAAATCTTCATATTAAATAGAGAGCTCTTTCCACCTTGTTTCGTGCTGCACTTGCTCATACATAGCTCTGTCAGTCAGTCACTCAAAAACATCTGCCTCTCTCAACTGACAACTCCCCATCCCACCAATATCATATCCTTGATAGGCTTTTTTTTTTATCTCTTTGCTTCTACCTCGTGGTGTATATAAATATACATATTACCGGGACTCCCTACTTATTCAAACGTCACCGTTTCTCTGCACAATTCACACACTATGGCAACTATGACGAGTATATCTTGGACGACAACAATCTTCTCGGAAAAGCTATCGTACCGCAATGATAATGTCCAAGTATGTGGAATGGAGGATTACAAGGCGTGCGCACGAACACTAGCCGAAGCTTTCTACGACGACGATGTAGCGTTCTACTTCCTTGATGTACCAGATAACGGTGGAAAGACGCGGGCAGATTTGTGGCCCTTGCACCTGGAAATCCTGGAATATATTGTGTGTGCACACATTCACAACGGCTTGGTACTAAGCATTGGTGAGAATCATGAGGGTGTTGCATTATGGTACATTTTCATCTTCATCCCATTAACTGTCGAGTCACACTGTCGGTGGCCACACGAGCTGAGAAGTACTTAGTGACTAACTTCTATTGTGATACATGAAGGATGCCCCCTGGGAAAAATATGGATGATTGGTTCACAATTTTCCGCACCGGCATGTGGAGGCTGTGGTTCAAATTGACCACCGAAGGCAAGAGGCGTTATTTCGGCGAATTCATGGATGTACTACATCAGACCAAGTATGTGTTACGCCTTTCGACCTTCCAAAAATAATCACTGGGGTTTTACCATCTGGCCTGATCCGCTATTGTGGTAATACGACCTAGAATCGTAGCTGACAGTTGTTACTTTGCATTGTTGCAGGATTAATGCGTTGGGCGAAACAGACAAACATGCCTGGTGAGTTTTTCCTGCCCATTCCGATTCTGCTCCAAGGCTGGTTGGCTAGTGTTCCTGCAGCGAAGATTCTAACGAAAATTCTGCGCAGGTACCTCGTGTACATTGGTGTTACACCAAGCGCCAGGGGTCGAGGCTATGCTAGAAAGCTTATTGAGCACGTGACATCGCAGGTACCCAATCATACCATGATTTGTCAGAACCCGTTTCAGGCTGACTTTATTAGGTTGATGCCAAAGGTGGCGCTCCATGCTACCTCGAGAGTAGCCATACTCGAAACGTTCCAATGTACCAGCGTTACGGTTTCATCAAACACAGTCGAGTGTTACTTGGCCCAGACAGCGAAAAGCCTGTCCCTCTTGATATCATGATACGACCCCCTATGATTTACAACGAAAAGACTGGTAGAAGAATATCGACCGTAGGGCGCAAGCTCGGCTCTTCGTAATTACAAAGCAAGGCTTGCTTTCTCCACTCAACCAATCTGTTTTAACAAAAGTTTTTCGGCAATTTTTACGGTTATTACGACTCAACCTTCTGGGACATTGTACATTATCACTATAGATGGTCGCGGGGTACAAGGTTTATTTGGCTCAGCTACGTCCGATGATCGACAAAGCAACATGCAAAGGGATATCGGTGTTAATTAGTTTCCGGCATCTGGCGTTTCCGCTTTTATTTGGGATTTTCTTTTGTTCTGGGCTTTGCTACAAATAGACTTGTGATATAGATACCAACAGTTCTGTTAATTTTTGGGGAAAGCAAATTCTGTTCAACTCCTAATTTCCTTTTATGCACTAAAACCTAATAGTTTCCGCTCAATTTCAATTACTCGCAGCGTCTTGACAGCAAGGGATATTGTTTTAATTCTGGGGATTCAATGCAGCAATCATAGAAGACATGAAAGATGATGTAATAAAGCGGCCAAGGTCATGAGCGACATCGATGGGAAGGTTGTTCAATATTAAAATGCTTCTCGCACTAATCTTTCTGCATTTACAAGTCATGATAATTAGCCAAATCCCTCATGACATTCTAGGAAGCGGCTAACATGTTTCCCAACCTTTTTTAACAAGACCTTTCAAAAGTCATATAAATACCCTTCAAATTTGTAACTTCTGTAATGCTTGCCAGGAGCACATTTGTGGGGACTAACCGCTTTCTAAAAGCTGGAAAGAGCGTGTTTTCTAGCGTGGCTTTCCTCTGTTGCAGTCGAACCGCCACGACCTGACTGTTTTCGTCTCCAGGCTGTTGGAGTGGCTCAGGAACATAGAAGAGAGCTAATTCCCGCAGAAGAGTCTTGAAACATTCCAGTTCTGAGTTCCAATCAACCTTTATAACAATAGTTAGTTAAATATTCTTCACGGAGAGGGCAAGGCAGAAAAATAATGCGTGACGTAGGTGTTACGTTTCGCTTTTATGTGGGCAAGATTTGACCTGATTGTTTTCTTTATGGTCTGGACAGTGTAGCAATGGACGTACAACGGTACCAAATCTCATAGATTATGATAAAGCATATAGGAGGACTGCAGAATATGAAAATGAAGGGGTTTGTCCCGAGTAATGCCTGGGATGGGGCACTTACATTGGGTCCTAGTCTGAGCAGGAATGAAGGAAGTTTCCCTAAACACGGCATGTACCCTTTCAGGAGTAAGGGTATGCTTATAAGTTCCCCATCATCGTTGATGTCAATTGAGAAGTAATCGCGAAGCATGACTCGCTTGTCAAGCAAGAGGCACTTAATTGCCTGGTGAATATGCAGGTCAACATATTGACAAACAGTCGCGAACCATGTGTGTAAGGGTAATTGTTCAAATGAGGCAATAAATCTAGACAAAGGTTCGAGCTGGCGGCACTTACGTGTGTAGCACCTTCCCAATCAAACCTTTCGTCACCATGACCGTTTGACATGTCCCTGCCATCACAAGCACTGTCATTTCCTTCATTGCAGACAGATATATTATTTTCAGTACTATTTGTGCGTTGAACCGTTTCTCCCCTTCCCAGTTCCCGCTCCTCGACCGCCGCGATTTGTAGTAGTCCGTGAACTGACAGTGGGGGGGTGAGACGGATGTGACCGAAGTTTCGAAAGTCTGATAACGCAATCTGGTAGAACATCTCGTAACATACGGCGGCATAGTCGATAAGGAAGAGCTTTACGCCGTGTTGAACAGCCGCTAGCCTCCTCTGCTCATCCACGAGGCCCACATATATGTGGTTGAGAAATAGGTCAGCGAGGCCGCTATGGGTAGAATCGCAAACTTGTTGGCGCAGATCTTTGATGGTAGCATATCTAACTTCCACCCATAGCCGGCTATTGTCATGCTCGTACTCTCTAGTGCCTGCATTGACCTTATTCTCTGAGTCCCTAATCACGGACTGCAGAATTGAGGTGATCTTTTGGTCCCGGTGGTCGACACGTACATGGTTGCTGCGGTATGACTTTTTAGCTTGGGAGATGGAGCTGATGCTTACAGTCGCACTGTTGCTATCTTTATTTTGCAGCCCTGTGTTGCCCTGACCGCCCTGGATTTTACGCGCGCGATTTATGTCTTGTCTTGGAGGTGCTCCAGGTAATAACGTCTGTGTCAATGCGTATGATCTGGATGTGTCAATTGCCATAAGCTTCTCCTGCAACACCGCAGCTACATGTTTAATAACCGCATCTTCATGCAAAATTTTCACCTCTCGCTTTGTTGGGTGTATGTTCACGTCCACGTGGTGAGGTTCAATCTCGAGTGACAAGTACACAAAAGGATGAGCTCCTCTAGGGAGGAAAGCAGAGTATAGTCCGTCAATTGCCTTCTTGATTGACGTCGACTCAACTGAACGTCCTAATGTCGATAAGTAAGGGTGAGGCATGTTGGAGGGGAGTGACTACCGTTGATGAAGAGCAATAACGTTGATTTTTTGTCGCGGAAGTTGGTGTTACTCAGAATGCCTTTAGCCTTAAATCCGAGGGAGCTGTTGAATACCTCAAAGTCATTGACTTGATTGGCTACTGAGCTTCCATACACGCGGCGGATACGTCCCATCAAACTTGTATTTGCGGCGGTAGATAGCCCGACATTATTATCCTCATACTACACCGCCAGAATCATTCAGCACGGTAGTAACAATAAACATGAAAATAGATAGCACCTTTTTACAAGAGAATGCCACACCATCGCAATGAACTGCATACCGACCAATAACATCCAGAATTTTTGTGTACTCTTCGGAAGCACTTCTGAAGCCTCGTTTTCGAATCGGGTTGTTGAAGAATAAATCTTCAACCTTGATGCGAAAATTAGAATCGGATTGGATTATCGAAAACTGACTGTGAAATTCATACAGTGATTTGAGTCCCAGGCCTTCCTGCATGCGGCTTTGGATCAGCGCTAATACTGGACTTCGGAGGAACGAGCTTTCCATCCGCGTATATGGCTCTGTCAAGGCTTCAGCACAGGGCATAAACTCTGAAGACGGCTACTGTACCTCCAGGCACAGCCCGAGTCCTTGGTTTTAGTAGTGACAGTAAGACGAGCAACCATGCTGATACTGGCCAGCGCTTCCCCACGAAAGCCGTATGTGTCTATGAATCGCAGGTCCTCGAAAGCTTTCAGTTTTGACGTCGTGAAACGTTCGCAAAGAATTGGTAGATCTTCATGCTATAAAACACGATCAGCACAGCGAAACAACAAAGCCAAACCGAGGTGGGCAACATTAATCCCCAAACCATTGTCAGTTACTTGAAGCAATTTCAAACCCCCCTCTTTGACTGTAATCTCGATAGATGTGGCTCTGGCATCCACCGCATTCTCAATCAACTCTTTAAGCGCGTTGACAGGAGCTACGATGATCTCGCCAGCGGCGATCTTATTTATAACATTTTGGTCCAGAGCCCAAACTCAGTTTGTTAGAAACGGCTGCTTATTGTGAAGCGGGAGATGCGCACACCAACCTTAATTCTATGTAGAGAAGCCATTGGCAGCGTAGCGAAATAAGTCTCAGAAAAGACGCGAAGATCAAGACCGCCCAGGTAATCGTTAACAAGAGTGCTCACCTTACTCATCTCGCCGATATGTGAGTTCGGCACGTGACGGTCTTATGTTACACTGCCGGACAAAAGTCCATGTATTTCTCGCTTAGCAACGGTCGGCCTCACGAAAAACCTTGCGAATACTCTCCCACAACCAAAGCCACCACGAAGAGTTCAACAAATGCCTTCAAAGCGCACCAGTACCCGTGCCAAAAAGCAGACCACTAAGGCTGCTTCCTTCAAAAAGTCTTCCAAGAAACCAGCCAAAACTCAGTCTCCTCCTCCTCCTCCAAGAAACAATCTCCTTGTCAAAAGACCCGCTCCTGTGCCTGAACCTCAAGTGGCAGCGACAACTATCCTCGATGAGTCTGCCGAGCATGCCGAGCCGAAAGTGAAGAAACAGAAGAAGCACAAAGAACTTGCTTGTAGGTATCTTCTGTCACCACAAGTCAGCGATGGTGCTGGGCCAGATTATAGACGAGTCAGGGGTTCATATTTTAAAGGGTGAAGAGGGCAGCAGTACCTTTGACTATGATACTGCCATAGGCAAGGAGCGAGTACTAGCTGCCCTGGAGCTGAAGAAGCTCAAGGTTCCACTGTCTACTATTTGCTTGGAGAGTAAAGCAGAAGTGATTGCCGAGGGAAAGGGGTACTCAGCTAAGCGAAGTGTAGAGGGCGATGAGGATTGGATTGAAGTAGAAAATATTGTACACAGCTTTGTAGAGATGGGAAGGAAGCAATTGAGAGTTCTTTGGATCACAATTTATGGAATTCCCTCTTGTGATGAGGATGATGCTATCGATAAGGATGATATTTTGAGCGGTGAGGAGGAATACCCAACGGTTACAGAATCAACAATGCAGTTACCACAATACCGCCAATGTCGAACTGCAACTGTTTTAGAGAAAGAGAAGGCTCACTTGCAGCAAGCAAGTGAGAAAAATTGTGCTCCTGATTTAATGGCAAGGTGGAGATGTACTGTCCTCGGTGTATAGTGTATGGAAAATGGGCTTGCTTGGTGTGTCTTGGAGAGAATCAATGTTGGCCTATGAATGCTAGTATCCTGGGACAGTGGAATGAATACATTTGCAAGGGAGAAGCTAAGGTGGAATGCTTCCCTTGTTACACCTCTGGGTCGAAACAATTGTCTGATTGACAGAATCTCATTGATGTGGGATCATCTACCATCACTCGTATGGTGTGATAAAGTGGTTGTCACATGTATGCTTAGATCAGCCCCAATGGGGCCGTAGGGCATGCGGACCAGCTGGCACACGCATGCCGAGGCCCGAGGTCGTGGGTACGGCACTCAGCCGTAAGATGAACCTACTTATAGTATACATATATGGCCTTGTAGGCCTCATAGATACAATCAAGTCAATCAAGTATCTATTTGTATATCACTCAAAGTAACAGGTTATGAGTCCGGAGGTTGCTATCATCTAAAACTATTCTTATCCCTACCTGAAACATTTTATACTCCTTCTGGTTACTTTGTACACTGTAATCATATCATCGAACTTTATTTGTGCAACTGAAACTCCATCATCCCTGCAATAACACTAAATCATCAAAATATATAACCTAATTCAAACTCAACACCACTATCACATATACTTCTCATATATGCCGAAATCTTCAAAACTGACTTCGAAAGCATGCTAAAACTAATTGAATCCAACCACCCAATTTGGACCGAAAAGATATGTCGTTCAATTCCATGGACACATATGAGATCATTACCAGTGAAGAGTTTCTCCCAGTCAGCTGGAATTCAGCCTCTGACCTCAACAATAGGACTGGCAAAAATGAGCCATCAAAGCTTATATACAAATCTATATTGAGTACTCTGACTATCTACTCTCATATATTAAGAAAATTGACTATCCAATGGAAATGTGGGAAATCCTCCAAAATCGACTCAATAATACAACTACTCAAATCAGACATACTCAAATTCTTCACAGCTTTCATGCAGCCCATTCAGTCCAGAAAGAAGAGATCCAGAAATACTTCACATGGCTTCTTGACTATTGGAATGAATTAATCAGCACCCTTAAAGAAATTACTGACAAAACTCTCAAAACGCACATCTTTACTACCTTACCAAAACAATACGAAATGTCAATTAAGATCCTCGAATATCAAACTGCAGTACCTTCTCCACAGTCTGTTATAGATGCTATTCAACGAGACGAAGGCAAAGCTAACCACATCAAATAAATTGGAGACACCATCACCGGATCAGTACTTTACATATAAAAAGGCAGTTCCAAATGCCAAGGCTATGGCCATGGCTATGGCAACTGTCAAGGCTACGAAAATGAAGGAGAAGAATCCCAGGATGAATACGGTAATAAATAATTCTGTACACACAGTAAGATAAATAACCATAGTACCGAGAATTGTAGAATCCTCAAGCGACATGATACATACAGTGGTAGGGGCAGGTTCAAGAAGGCAGACAAAATATCGTGCTTCAACTGCAGATAACAAGGCCATGTTAAAAACGAATGTCATGTATGCCAGTGAGAGTACGATATCCAAGATAGGATCATGAAACGAAACAATGGCGATAAAATGGCAGAAGCAAATGCAGTGCTTATCCAGCACAGCATTTCCCCGAGAGAAGAAGACCTATTCTAACTTTCCAACACAAATGATATCGAATAAGCCATGACTACATATACCGCTCTCTACAATTAATGTCGATACTTTCACGTCAATTACAATCTCAATAATCTGGGAAGTTGATTCTGGAGATTCTCATCACATGTACAATGATCGCAACTTATTCGTTTCATACAAATAGCTTCCATCACCAATTTCCATTAAACTCAGAGATGAAACAATAGTAATCACCACTCACCATAGTCGTATTGACATATTACAGAGATCGACTACCATACACATAAAAGCCCACTATTTAACAACTTTTCATCTCTCTTTGCTTTTGATCAATCAGTTCGATCATTCTAACTACACCACTATCGTTCGACATGATATCCTCTCCATATCATTGAACTCAATCACACTCACTGCCACTCGAATCGGAGACCTGTACTTTTTCCAATCACACATTCAAGTGCTCAACTCCTAAACTTGAAGAAGCCAGCCTACAAGCAGACCTTCCATAACTACTCCCATTACACTTTCAGTTACATCTACTAAAGCAGATATATACTTGATTACCCTCCATCTGTGGCATCGTCGATTGGACCATATATACCCTACTGCTATCAAAAGCCTTATTGATGGTTCCGAGATCTTAAACTTCCCAACATGTGATATTTATACTCAGATCAAAAACAAACAACAGTTCAATCTAACTAAAGTCTCTCAAATAACCAAGCCTTTCAAACTAGTACATTCCGACATCTGCAGTCCATTCAGCAATCCAATAAAAGCAGGCCACCTCTACTATATTCTCTTTATCGATGACTATTCATGCTGGATGACTACCTACTTACATCCAAATAACAAGCAAGAAATATGCATCGCTGCATATCAGCATTTCCAAGCCAAAGTTGACGCATATAACAAAGGTTCCAAAATCACACGATTCCGATGCGACAAGGGCCAAGCAGAATTGGACAATACACTCTTCCAAATACTACTGGCCTCATGTAGTACTGTACTAGAGTTATGCCCTCTATATGTGCACCATAAAAACGGTATTGCATTGAGAATTGTCCGAACAATCACAGAGAAGGCTAGAGCAATGATGCTCAATTTCCAAGTACCACTCAAATTCTGGGAGGAAACAGTATACACTGTACACGGCCGTACACCTATATCAACGAATACCGAATAAGGACGTAATCAAAAGAGATGATCTAGATGGCTGTAAGGCTGTATATGGAACTCTGTACGAAATGCTTAAAGCCAAAATAGGAATCTGATGATCACTCATGAAAGTCAATAAATTATAAAACTCCACTTGATCATCTCCATCATTCTGGATGCCATGACAGTCTATTAATACCACAGCATCAGCATATCGTTAAGAAGTATGGCCCATGGTCTAAATCCAACTGGATGATCGTCAGATATATATATGATAGTACCACTAATTGGAGCATCTTGAATCGAGACTTTAAGACAATAAGGACTCAATTGAATATCATCTTCAATGAAAATAGAAGTACATACATATCATGTTCACAATCACTAAAATATGTGATACATGCAGAGACTACCGAAATCGAAATATTTGATCTACCACAAGAAGAAATACACAATGAAATACTAGATTGTAGTGCAATAGATGAGGAAATGATTAATGGCCGTACTTGAGAGAGTAAAGCGGATGATAGCTTCCCTCATTGCTGTACCAGAAGTAAAAAAGTCGCACCAGATAATATGGCTGGAGCTGATATCGGTCTCCTATCACACACAACTGGGCAAACACACAATAGACAAGTAGACTGAAGTATACCTGTTGCAGGTGCTGGAAAACCAGGCCTTTTACATATGGCTCCTGACAAGGATATCCACAACCATTTATATACTGATAAGCTAACTGGTAGTTACCATCAGACTGTCGATTCTAATGATCAAGCCCTATCTAGAGACAAGATAATCGGAAATAGAATCATACGGAGACAGATAAACTGTATACGATAAACTGTTGTCGCTACAAAGAAAGTCCCAGCAATTGTATCAACTGATAGAGTTACTAGAAGCTCGACACAAGCAAAAGTCAATATCTCTGAACTAATATACAGTACTCTATTATCAACTGCAGCCAACAATGACCTCTGATCAATCAATGCGACTATGCTAGGGCCACTAAAACACGAATAGAAAATCATGATCCTTGAACAAGTCAAATCAATCCAACGAAATGAGACTTTCACAATAATCAGTGATTCCGAATTGTTTCTCAACGATTTTACTGCAACCAAGCCAATCGGCTCCAAATGAGTTCTTAAGAGGAAATATAACCCCGATAGATTGATACGCTTTAAAGCAAGACTAGCGATTCAAGGCTATAAACAAACAGATTATGGTGATGTGTACACTCCCATTGGCAAATTAATGACGTTCAGACTTCTTATAAGCCTTACTGCATGACAGGGCTGGAATATTGACCACCTAGACATTGTCACCATGTTCCTATATCCCAAAGATGATAATGACACATGCTACATGTAACTTTTAGAGGAATAGCCTTACACAGGCAGGATCGTATACCTAAACAAGAGTTTCTATGGCTTGAAACAGGTACTATAGCTATGGTATCGATATATAAACGCCTTTCTACTCTCCTTGAACTTCATCCAATCAGAGGCTGATTTGAACCTTTATATACCGGAAGATATTGTCCTACTTCTCTACATCGACAACATTTTATCAGCCAATACAGAGGCTGCAACAAAAGAAGCTGAAGCAATCAAGATGAAATTCGCATAGATTGATAACATTAAAACCTCAAGCTGGCTCATCAATTCCTGCGCATTGAAATCTATCAAGAAAACTGCTTCATTAGATTCTTCCAAAAGATCTTCATCAATTTGATCCTCACAGGCTACGATCATGTGATACCTTCAAATGACCAATCAGAACTGCTCAAGTCACACTAAGCCTGAATGGAAGCATATTCATCACAATTATAATTCAGTTTGGACAAGAGATCAATTTGAGGTTATGGATTTACTTCTATTTATATTTCATTACTATTCTTAGCACAAAATAGCACCTTTCTCTTTTCTTTATACTTTTCATTAGATTTCATATCACTGTTTGGGATGGCTATCCTGAATTCCATGGTTGTACTCTTTCCCTATCTATTGCAGTCATTAGAAGGAGGTGGATATTCATGAGGCACTGGAGGATATTACTTGATCATCCTACAAACTCTAGGAAAGGGGGAAGTGTTACATGTATACTTAGATCAGTGCCAATTGGGCTGTAGGGTATGCAGGCCCATGACAATACACATGTCGAGCTGTGGCATCACAGGTATGGCACTCAGCCGTAGGATGAACCTACTCATAGTGTTTATATATGGCCTTGTAGGCTTCGTAGATACATTCAAGTCAATCAAGCATCTTGTTGTACATCACTCAAAGTAACAGTGGTTAAAATTATTTTGTTATGACCTTGTGTATTAAATTTGTGGAATCGGTCAATTTATGTACACCAACACCCGAATCCACTAGTTTATACAAGACTTCTTCTTGATTTATAAGGTTATATATTGAATCCGTCCATTTGTTGTGGAAGTTGTGTATGAACTAGCGGAATAAAGTGATAGTACGAATAAACATCAGGAGAAAATCTATGCGTCCAGATGCAAGGAGTATGTATGTAGTAGATGACTATTTCAAGAGCATACAGAATGGAGGATGTGGTAAGTATTATATCAGGTACTGTATATGGATTGCATAGCATGCGATACAGAGTTAGTATTACTACTTTTACTTTCTACAATCTGATTCTAGCCGACACCGCATTTTTCATACTCAATTTCAAACTCAAAGTTTAAGATCTCATACATGATTATCTAGACTGATTTCACTCTATTTGCAATGGTAATAGAGGTACAGACAATTGGATGCAAGGTAACTGCATCATCTGAATGATAATCATACCCTGCTGCTATCCAGCTCAGCTCCATTATTTTGAGTCAGTCCAACTTGATTATCTCATACTATTGTGTCTGAATCATCTCCAGCCAGCTGAAATCCAGTCCGTATCAATTGTATCCAGCCAGCCAAGAACCAGTTCAACTCGATCATCTCCAGCCTGCTGAGAACCAGTTCAACTTAATCATATCTAGCTGAGTATCAAGGTGGAGTATTAGATGTGATTCTAGGGGTTATGAAAACCAAACATGAATACACTGAATCGCAAAAGCAAATAAGACAAGAGATTCGACCGGAATCATAATAGTGAACAGAGATAGTACCTAAGCATATTATATTGTTTTATAGATGAGAGAATGAGTGAACAACAAACCAATCCTCTGCAACCATTTCCAACATATATACTGAACCTCTGACTGTCATCATTCTTCATCACGGGTTTATACAATTCCATTGAAACATTATCTATGATGCCATTCCTGCATTCCTTATCGTATCATACCATTCCTGTATTTCTCTCCATGTCATACTATTCTTGCATTCTTCATTTTGTCATGTTATTCCTGCATACCTTATCGTACTATGTCATTCCTGTATTTCTTATTGTACACTTCATTGCCGTTCAATGTTCTAAATGGTCATAACTGTAGCTCTATTCTTACGTTCCAGTACCCACAAGCTTATGATCTAGGATTATTTGATTGTTCAGTGTGGAACAAATCTATTGCTTGTACCCCATCGATATTGATAGCTGGCTCTCAATGTTGTTCCTCACAGTCTTTCCACTTAACAAGGTACTACAATTGTTTTCTAAAATACCCAAGAGTCATCAATCTGTTTGACTTCGTACTCCTCTTCTCCATTCACATGTATTACTGGTATTGGTAACTGAACCTTTCCTGGAAGTGGAACTTTGATACCTTGATCAATCACAACATAGATTGGATGGGATGAATGTAAATGGTCGATGAAAGATCCAAATAATACACCTATAGACTAACTACCTCAGAGATTGGAAATAGTCTGATTTGTTTCCAGTTGAGAATCTTGCTGGGTGATTCTGTCAAAATATTCGTCACATCTATCCATACGTAATCGTTGTCTTTGAACTCATTTTCTTGGTAATGGCCTTTATTGGCTTGTTTCAAATGAATTGACTTAGACATCCTCATTTCAAATTGTAAGTTATCAAACAGCCCCTTTATCTGTTTGGCCACTTATTCCGCATCAATATCCGGGATATATCTGGTATTCTCGACTCAATATTGGCCAAATGTCATTCTTGGGTCATACTTGTAATTGCCAAACAATGGTAAATACTTTGTAATTTCTGAGATGCTATTGTTTACTCCAAACACAACCATTGATAGCTGATGAACTCAGTCATCTTGTGGATAAATCACAAAGACACATAGGTACTGCTTCATTACGACGTTTATTCTTTCGGTTTGTCCGTCCGTCTGTTGGTGAACGGTTGTGGACAGGTACCTCATAATGTCCAATCTTTTGCAATTGTGATGTCAAAACTCTATGGCAAACATGGGTCCTCGGCCTGACACCACTGAATCAGGCAAACAGTATAGTCAAAATACTTTCTGGATGAACATTGTTACTTGCTTTACACTATCTGTCTCATCTTGACAACATATGAGGTATCGCGTCTTGATTAAACAGTCTACTACTATCCATATAGTATTGTACCCTTGATATTCTGATAGTCCAACTGCAATGTCCATGCTCAGGTGCTTCCATAGTTGTTCAGGTACTTCTAAAGATATTAGGAATCCATGCATCTTATGGATGTTGAGGGTGCTGAGTTGACAAATGTTGCAGTGTTAAAAGTAATGATCGATATCTTTCTGTATTCTTGGCCAGTTATACCCTCTTACTAGTAGATCATACCTTTTTGCTCTCTCCAGATGTTCAACTGTTGCCGAATCGTGGTGTGCTATTATGTCTTCCAATTTCTGTTTATTGTACACTCTGCTAACTTACGTGACCTGAACACTGAGGTCTTCGTTGTTATCCATACACAACTTCCTACTGATTTAGTGCGAATACTCTTGGTATGCCCTCTGTATCCAGTTCTACAATTTCTTTGTGGTTGTTGTTTCATTTTCTGTTATACTCACGACCTCTGCGAACGATACTATATGCCTTTTCGTAATTCCTTATAGAGATTGTTTATTTCATTACGATTTTCTCGGGTTCTTCTACCCCTTCTTTCGGAGGTATGACCCCTGATATTCCTTTCAATACATTGGGTTTCTGGCCTTGCTTACCTGGTCAATACACAATCTAAAACTTGAATCTCAATAGACACTCTGACTGCCGAGTTATCCATCGATTGTAAAGCCAGTTCCAGGTGTGTTTGATCTTGTAAGAGCACTTCGCCTTGCATGTATACTTGGCCTCGAAGGTATGCTTGGCCTCGTAAGTACACTTGGACTTCGTAAGTACACTTGGTCTTTGTAAGTGCACTTGACCTCGTAAGTGTACTTGGCTGTCGAGGTGCACTTGGCAGCCATTCATATATCAGCAAAAACAGATTTTTGTTGATTAAGCTTATTCAACGTGCTGCGCCCATGAAGACCGAAACACAATATGGGCATTGGCGAAAATGGGCTTTCGAGTTGCATCGTAGCGATGATGTTCAGAAGCTTTTGGTATTCTTTAATGAACGAGCTCCGGTTGTGCTTTTATTTCCGCGAATTCTCCATGCTACTTTCGTCAACACTTTGGTGAAGTCAAATACCATGGGCTCAAATGGAGTCGTGACCCCATTTGAGGCGAAAAACCATCGTCTTGTCTTCGTCGTCGAGATATTTGAAATACGCCTTCATTGGCTTTATTCAAACCCCTTTTACTTTGTATGGCCATCCCTTACGCTCGCTTAATTTTCCAAACTCACGATAGTAGTCTTCCTCAACTTACTCAAATTGATAAGGCTGTTCATTTGATTTAAGTTAGTATCTATTCTCATGATAATAATTGTTGTTAATTCTCACGAGTTGACATCACAAATGGTCGTCGCAAATATGTTTTCAGTAAACCCTTAATTTTATATAGTGCTTACTGACCAATGACAATTACGATACTAAAGATTACAATTATCCGTACAATGATTGTGAAAAAGAAATACAATGATCTTAAGAACCAAAAAATCATATCGCGAAGACCAAAATAAGTGTTGCCTCTCTATTATGTATATTCCCTCTATCAGATACCCACACTCGCTCTCTCAACAGTCATTGAGGACAGATATGTTGAAGTCAAAGCTCCCATAATCCTCTGAACTAACTTTTTTGGTTTCCGCAACATTGAAATCGTCATTGCAATTGTCATTGATAATGTTGGTGTTGGTATTGCTGGTGCCGCTGACATCAACAGTACTGGAGATGATATCATGTCGCACGCGACTTGGTAGGAGTGCAGATTGTGCAGCTTCAACTTCAGCGGTCATACGACGAAATATGTTGTCAGAAACATCAGCAAGCTCTTCAGGAACATACGACAGGTACTCCTCCTCGTGTACTCCCTGGTCATTGTACGGTATTGATGCATTCACCTCGACAACTCCTGTCCATCTTGGCCTTCGACGAATCATCATTTTGACGTCTTCGATCGTCTTGGTTTGAACCTCGGATGAGGTAGAAAGGAACTCGGCTTCGAGACCACGAAATACAACTATGCAGCGACAGTTAGTATTCATAAGCAAACATGATTGAATGTGATCTCACGATGTGCACCTCCACTGGGGCCAAACTCAGCTGGTACCTTGTATTCCCCGATTTTCCATGCTCCAAGGCAATGGTGAATCGTGGTCGCAGCAAGTACAATGAACGTCGAATTGATCATATCGATCATTCTATGGTCTTTCATTCCCAATTGTCTTACTCCTGCAATGTATGTCTTGTAAAGTAGGTCCACGATTTCGGTCACCGCGAAACGATACTTGCAATCCTAAAAAGATATATTTGACGACATATTTTGACATTGTTTAAAGACATATCGTTCTCCTCCACTCAGGGTATGTGAATCGGTCTCGATCGAGGAGGTGTGCGATGTGTTGTTTGACTCCATCCTGGTCCATTGTTCTGAAGCCATACAAGGAATCCACCTTCTCCTTGCACTTATAGACTATTGCTGAGCGTGAGGAGGTAATCTTGCCGAGGGCCTTAATATCTTGTCAGACTAAAATCGTCGTAGAGAGGATGAAATAAATACCACCGAAATGTAGGCACGAGGAGGGTCGGTGTTTCTCATTGCCGGATCGACTTTTGTGACATAATGATACCACTACGAGTAGATCTGGACGGTCTTGACAGTATTAGTGACGAAAGGGTTATTGAACATTGCATATCTACTGGCGATGGGCTTCACTTTGGCAAGAACCAATGATTCGACACCGGAAAGCATCTGTTGGATACCATATTCTGCTCCAACTATTTGTCCTGTCACCTCGTCAATAGGTTCCACTCCTCTCAAATCTCTTTCAAGACCACACAGTGCTCACCCCTTTCCTTACGTATCATGCGCTATAATAATGATTAGAATACGAAAATCATCGTCTCATTACCAGAGTTCATACCTTCTTGCGAGAAATCTCGGGAGTCCTTTGCTCCTCCTCATAATCGTCATAGATTTCAATATGGACCTCTCGTCGACTCGGGGCGTGAGGTTGGACGCAAGGGGAAGTTAGTTGGCGAAGAGCAGAGTGCTTGCTAGTACGTCTTTGAGAGGAGAATTGTGCATTTTCATCGTTAAGGTGGCGATAATCGTATGTATCAGGAATTTCTGAGAGCTCGTTATCGGCATCATCATCTTGTCTGGATGGTCGATGATTTAAATTGGATGGAGGTGGAGACTGCTTGCGCCTACGAGTCATTTGATTGGAAAGGAGTGTGTAATAACGAAAGAATAAATGAAATATAAAGAGCATAGATTAAACCAGATACAGAGTGTATAAAAACTGTAAAAGATAAGACGATAATAGTCGTCGGATGGACGTTCTTTATTGTAGATCAACCAATATGGTGGACGGAGCTACCCGTCCAACTAACCCCCTGATATTGGTCGCTCCCATCAGAACACGTACAATCGCTTGAAAAGAGGTTAGTCTACTGAATTTTCATTCGTCTAAAAAGCGAAAATCGTTGTCAGGAACATTGGGCTACACACCGCTGACCAGATTAGGGTTGAAATACTGAGAGCACTGGAGTGTGGTGTATGTTTACGGTATAGGCAATGGAGCGTAGTGTATATTTATGGTATAGACCACGGAATTTGTCATTTCGAAAACCAAAATTAGATTTGAAAAGTACATTAGTGTTTGAGCACATCCGCAAGATAGCTTGAAATGGCAATCATCGTATGAACCTCAATTAGCGTCTGAAATCCCATTGGGTGTAGCGCAGACACTACATCGCGGACACCAAAAATTGATATATCTTGGAGCATTTAAGCTTACAATTGAAAACATCGAGGCGACAACGAATATCGTAATTCAAACTACACAAACACCGAATAAGAAAACCTACTCCATTGCTACCCAATTACCCCAAAATAAACCCAAGCAAAAACTAAACCAAACAAAAAGTAAACAAATCCCAAGCAAAAACCAAGCAAATTATAACCCGAGCGAAAACCCATTCCCAGTCAAATCCCGAAGCAAATTGCCAACGACAATTTCCATCACCTCAGGATTTGTTTCGCTTTTCATTAGGCTTCAGATGGGCTTCTGAATCTGGAGATGGAGGGTTGACCAAATACTTATGGTCGTGCACCCAATTGACGCTTTCCTCCTCCGGATCCAGGGGTAAATAGTCGTCACTCCAAATGGCGCGGCCCCTGTTCTGAATAATCGTCAAATATCATTTTTGACGAATAAGCCTCCTCTAGATAAGTTTATTGCTGGCCACGAGATTCGCTAGGGATGATGGAAGGCTGTGAGGTCTGAGTCTGGAAGATACCAATTCGTCGTCGGATTCTTTGCCTATGTCATCGATCATCACTTCCTCCTGAGGAAGGATTCCATCGAGTGGTAGGAATGACCTTCCCGCAAGCATTGGAGTATTTGGAACCTCGTCATTTCGCAGTAGAATGCAATAAAGCATTCGGACTTGTAAATTGGTCGTCGATCGAAGCCATGCAAGTGTTGTATTGTCGTTAAATATGGGAGCCACATCTCCAACTCGCAGTCCTTCATCGTCACCCGGCTCACATCTGATGCCCCACAATTCCCAGATTCTCCGTGAGGGATTAGGCATCCCTTCATTCACCGTCTTTACAATGGCCAATATCGTAGCCTCGATGATGCTCATAAGCACTGTGAACAACGAAAGGTCATCCTTATTGGGCCATTGCCATCGGAAGTTCTTTTATCCATCGCGTTTCTGTGCCGTGACGGGATCGACGTATACAATGGTATAATTGAAAATTCCTCATCGGGAGGGGTCACTGGACGTCGATGCTTGATTGGTGTTATGTCCTCATCACCATCTAATTTTGTCAGCTTTGAAAAAGTGATCACGACGACGCAGAACGTATCTGATTCGACATTTCGCTTTCTCTTTGGTGTAATCTCCACTGGCGATCTGCCTTTCCTCCTCCTGATGGCCATTTCCGCAAGGTCGTCAATGGCGATTTTGCATTTTCTTCCATCGATATTATTGGCACTAGGATTCGCTTCCCATCGACGAAATCACGCTCTCTGATCAGCTAAATCGGGGATTGAATTGATGCATTGTTTGATCATGCCGTCCCATTCGGCTTTGCTTGCTTCCTTTTTGCCGCGGATACCAAGGCTCGAAGTGATGCTAAAAATCGACTCTCTGATGCGATTAGCCTTCTTGCCTGTTGTTCTCTTCTCTTCGTAGAGCCCCAATTCTTCCAATGTCCAATTTGATTCCCCGATACCCTTTTCCGCGGCCCATACTTTGAGTTGTTGAATTGGCATCAAGACAAAGTTAGTATATCCAACGATGAAGTTCATCGTTCGAACAGGGCAAAAGAATTTACGTTGAGAATGGGTACTAAATTTATACGAAACAATAGAGATGGATTTCGAGGGTTGCAAAGATGGAATTGAATGTTGGCGATATCAACTTGAAATGAGATTAAAGTAATGATGATATGGAGGAATAAGGAGGAAAAGGTGATGAGAAGCAGAATGGAGGGCAGACGGAAGATGGGAGTATTATATAGTTCTTCTCGGTCGTCCCATAGTAATCGAGCTGACTAGGTGAAGGTGACTTCCAGAATCATGGTCTGTGGCGGCAAAGAATTGAGGCATTTCCACGTTCAAATGCCAATTTCGATGTGTCAAACATTCAAATCGTCGTCTCGTCGATGAATATCTAATTGTTAGACATCTACCACCCCGTCATATACTCCGCAATGATTCTGCTCCGCCATGACGTAGAACCTACTCGGTCAAGTGGAAACTCATTTGCCACGAGTTCAGGTCAGGTATGGAATGCAGTATCCAGGGGACAGTTACCTACCGTGAGAACGCCGAGTTTAGTATCGAGGAGATCGTTGCGACGCGCAGAATCGATGTCTATCATATGCAAAGTATTTCTACTGATTCCCAAGTTGCGATAACTGTAAGACAATTGATGATTGCACTCGGTTGGTGAGGATGAAGCCAAAGTGCGATAGGACCCCTTTGCCTGAAAAAGGAAACATGAGGCTAGGGGTTTTACCGGATATCTCCGCCCAAAATAAGCACTTATTTTCTATACTACACATCCCATCTTTGCGACGACGAAAACATATATCCAATGAGTTCGATTACTTGTACACTTTGCAATTATTGCAATAAAGTTTACCATTACACTGGTGCATACATCAATTACCTTCTACGTCACCATTCAGAGAGGGTAAATTATGTGCCTCTGGAGCAGATTCCAGACAAAGGATACACAATTACCGCCGATAATGATATCCTAGTTCCAGACTATTTATCTCTATCTCCAAATGACCCGTTTCAACTTTCCAACGATGATTCTTCAAGTGAGGACGATAAGAATGGCTACACGGATCCACTACAGCCAACTTTCGAGTCGAATGAACTACAATCGATGACATTGGACTCGCGTAATGCCGGAAAGGCAATAGATGGTGATTTCGATATTTTCGATGACGAAATCAACCAATGGGCACCATTTTCTTGTGAGCAAGAATATCGTTTGGCACACTGGTGTGTCAAGCACAAACTGAGTACGGTTGCCATCGATGAGCTGATGAAGCTTCAGGGGGCAAATACGAACTTCACATCTGCATATACTCTGTACACTAAAATCGATGAAATGACCTATGCACTTGGAATTGACTCATGGAAATCTGGTAAAGTCAGTTATACAGGTCCTGTCAATTCAAAAGCGCTACGCGACGATGGAAAGACGCGTTTTTACTATCGAGACCCCGTTGACTGCATCGAATTTCTACTCCAACAATCTGCATTTAAAGCGCATATGGTATATGCACCGATTAAGGATTATAATGAATTGGGGGAGAGAGTATACTCTGAAGTTCACACATGCGATTGGTGGTGGAATGAGGAGGTATGAGTTTTTATTTCGTCGACGCGTCATCATAATTAAATGTTCTTCATGGTTTAAAAAACCTGTCAGCTCCACTATTGTTCCGATCTTTTGCAGCTCTGATCAAACGCATTTGACCAACTATTCTGGCGATAAAAAGAAATGGCCGATCTACCTCAGTCTTGGAAACATTAATTCGACGATTCGATCAAAGCCTTCGAGCCTTGCTAGTATCGTCATCGCCATGCTTCCAGTACCTCCGAAGCATCATCACCATGGTCGTGGAAAAACAGCCGCCATCAAAGAGCAACAAGAATACAATCGGGAAGTGCTTAGATGGGTTTTTGAGATTATTGTTCGTCCTCTCGATGCTGTTTTCGAGAAAGGAAAACCCATACTCTGTGCTGACGGAAAAATGCGGCAATGCCTTCCAATTATCTGTACTTGGATGGCCGATTACTTTGAAAATATTCACCTCCATGCAATTAAATAGCCAGGTTGTCCAGTGTGTGAAGCCCCGAAATAATCGTTTGGAGAGGGCAATCAATCTGCCTGGCCATACCGTGATTATCGACTATATTTCCGAAAGACGATTCATGCCACACGATTCGATAATCAAGACCAAAACTATGCACATGATTATCTCATGGAAAGAGGCGTAGCGACGATGGAAGGCGTCTTTTGGAATATGAAATGCGTTTCTTTGCATACATTGATCATTCCTGATGTTTTACACACTATCTATCTCGGTATTCTGAAGCATTTCATGGAGTGGATAGTGCCATTTTTGGAGTTTCACAAACGAATTGACCGATTCAATGATCTTTGGGCAATAATGCCTCATTATCCAGGATTTGCACGATTCAATATGCCCTACACAGCCATGACACAATGGAGTGGCAAAGAGATGAAAGCATTAGGCCGTATTATTGTTCCCATTGTCGCGACGATGCTTTTCGATCCTTCTTCGGAGCAGCAAGGTCCATTCAAATCTGCCATGCTCTGTGTCAAAAACCTCATCTACTTTCACCTCATGATTCAGTATCACAACCATACCGATATGACAATCAAATATATGGAAGACTATCTCAGTGAATTTCATCGTCACAAAGACGTCTTTAGTCGTTTTCGTGCCAAAAAGTCAACAAAGAAGGTTGCCGAAGCTCTGCGAAAGCAGCTCGCCATCGATATGCAACATGAGCGCGAAAATGATCGTGCATGGTCACATCTTTCCGCAGCGGCAAAACGTCATCGCATCGACGAGGACAAAATTCAAATCGATTCAGAAATAGCATCGCACTTGAGTAATGAGTCTGACTTCAATTTTGTCAAGATATATCTGTTGAACCACTTTACAGATCACATACATCAGCTAGGGCAATTATCAAATGTAAGCTCTGAACTACTGCAAAGGTCGATGATAGACTTGAAAGATGCGTACTGACAATCAAACTGCCATGAGCCATCTTTCCAGATTTTGCGTACGAAAGCCCGGAACGAGGTGTTCTAATTCAAAGATCTAAATCTCTACGCCGAAAAATGTCGTCATGAAAATCAAAATCTATTTCCCACATCTCCAGCAATTTGAATAATGAAAAATCACCGGCCAGGAATCAAGTCTCTAGCAGACCTCTCATTCTGGTGTGGAATGCCAAAAGGGGAACTTCAAAATCACATCGCATGGTGTTTCAAAAGATATGGTAACTACACCAGATATGTCGATAACGACAAAGAATTTCGTCGTCTACAAAACGCAAAATACAGTCGTTATGATTCCGCAGCCATTCCAGTGACATCATTTCAAGGCAACAAGCAGACGATTCACATTGTACGATGCACTGGAACCAACCAATGGAGGAAGTATAAGCCTCTCCGGAATGATACAGTTTTACTCTGGGATGGAACACAGGGACAGTTCAAGTCGACTAGAGGACGAATTCTAGCGAGATTACGATATCTTTTCGTTATTGAAGATATGGAGTCAAATCAACAATCACTTTTGGCCCTTGTCACCACAATAGTTGCAGGCCCAATGCGCGAGGTTCCGGGGATGGTGATTGTTGAGCAGCAAGATCAGACACCTACATTACCTTTGGAGGACGGTAGTTATCGTCGAAAATCCCTTTTTGGCGTTGGATCGACGTATGTCATCCCTTTACACATGATTCAGTGTGCAGTACATATGCTTCCATTTTCTTCTGATCCAGATAATAGTCGATGGTGTTTAAATAATACTTTTGACTTAGACGCGTTCAATTTATTGTATGAGTAGATAGGACACTTGAAATTGTCGTTGCACATATTGTCTAAGTCGATCACTTTTATACGTAGAAGAAATTTGTATATTAGTAAATATTAGACATAGCAGCGCGAAATGTGCAGCTCTGACGATGAAATATGGCATCGCGTACAATAAAATGTGATATTATCATGAGATCAGGATAAGTGGGAACTAAATCTTAAGCGAGAACCTTAAAAATTGACAATGAGTATTGTTACGTGAGTTGCCAACTTGGCGACGACTATTTGAAATGCTTGGAGTACGAATTTTGTATGGTGAGGGTGGCAGCACAGGGTCAAGTTTCAGTGACGCTTAGAACGTTCAGAACGGTATCGACCGTACCGTACTGTCTCGGTAAGCAAATTAGTTTTTGCTGATGCTGTCTGTACCTTCACTTTCTATTTCTGGTTTTGGACAAGCAAGTTTCACCTGACAGCTTGACCACTGGGCTCCCTTACCCTCGACCACCACCATAAGTAATTCTTCACAACTGCATTCTGTTTCTCATGTGATATCAAGTAGATATATACTGTTACCCAAAGCTATCGATTCTCTAACATCTAGACCTAGTGACACATGAGAGATAATAGACATATAGAAAATCTAGCCCATTTCGAAGAAGAAACCCAGTAACAGCTGAAAAAATACCCCCACCTGAACTCCGTACAATACTCAAGAATATTCTAAGATACACCCCAGCAAATCAAAAAATCATTCTAAATGGTCAGTCAATAAAATCCCAAATCCAAGCTTACCTAGACCTTTCAACCACAAAGAATACTTCCAGATGCACGCCAGCAAATCGAAAAAACAATCAAAACGACCCATCAATGAAAAACCAAATCCAAGCGTACCTAGAAACACCCGAGTAGCTATTCCGATTGCGGTACCATCTCAGCCTGAATGGCAGACTCCTCAATGTGTATTTTGAGCACGTTATAGATGTCCTCCTTGCTTATCATCGGACGATTCATCAGTCCATGAAAAACACTTAGCTGAGTAGTACCATTGACCATATGGAGTGCAGTCACTCTATCATCGAAGCTGTTTGGACCAGTGTTGACAAGTCAGGTATGAGGCTTATGCATCTGACCCAGTCGCACACTCCATCCAAAAGCTTGCCACTGCTTGTTGAGAACTCAAGGCTTCTCAAGAATCAGCGCATAATTGGCAGCCATGAGGTTGAGCCCAGTACCCCCAATCTTGGTGGTTGTAATGAAGACAGAGCACCAGGGGGAATTCTGGAAATCGCTCACATCTTCGCTATACAGGTTGGCTGAATCTTTGGAGACGATGCAAATGAACTGGATGTCTTAGCTGAAATGGCAATGAATCTACCATACCAGATGGCAAACCAGGCCAGACAAAGTACAAAAAAGTTCAGCCATCTGAGGAGACGGTGTAAGGACAGGAGAGCCTGTACTCCGCTGGTCATGTATCTTAGGAACAGTTGCCAAACCGCTGATCAACTCAGGGAGGAAAGATTCTCAGAGCCATCTGAAAATCGGTCTCTCCACAAAACTGCTGGCATCCCACTCTTCCTTCTAACTGCCATTGGCAAGACAATCACCTTCTTGCTCCAACAGTAGTGAAAAGTAATCAAGCTGCAAGCGATGAATATGCTAGGTGACCCCATGCTCGCCTTCAAGCTTCTGCCTCTATAGTCGGGTGACAACATCACTGAGCTGCTTCTGTTCTTCCTGAGACCACTCCAGTGGGACTGGATAGACATCCTCCGATGGGATGTAAATCAGGGGTGCACCTGAAGCCAGCTGCGATCATGTCCATCGACGGATTGACTATGGGTGAGTGACTTCAATCATCACAGAGGCAGCTTCCTGCTGAGCTTCAGAGGAACTTCTCTTGGCGACGGTGATTTGAAGGGTGGTGATTGCCGACAAAAAAGCCTCCATACCATGTTCTTCTACTGCTCACTCATTCTCAGATGCATCTGGAATTGTAAACAGCCACCTAGTTGGGTTTCACCAGTCCTTCAGTGAGTAGTAGGCCAGTGTCACCGTAACTGGCACTTTGAAACCAATTTCGGCTCCAGATTCAATGGACCAACCCTTGGACTTCAGACCTTTGAAGCGGTTCACCTTATCGAAGATTCTCCACAACCACTGGCGGTTCGTAAGCTGGCGAACTGTGTCGTTCTCATTTCTTCACGTCCGGCTCATGCACATATTGTAGCTGATCTGTCCCACTGTCTCTTGGAATGTTCCACACTGATGTTGAGGTGTGCGTAAGTCAGGTCGCCATCATTTTCTGCCCAGTGATCGCGCACTGAACACAGAATCCCTTTTGTGATGGTATTGATTGCACCAATAAATGTCACCTGTACACTTGGGAGCACCACACAGAGTAACGGATTCCATAGCAGGAGGTCAGTTGTCTGCTTATTATCAAGCAACTGGAGAAGACGACGAGGAACAGACTTAGGGTGAGTGCAAGGATACCATTGCTTCTGGACAGCGCTGAGTGTTGAGAAGCCCATTTCCACCACATGCATCCACCACGCGAGAGGTTAAAGAGTAACGGTAGTTATGTCTCATTGTAATTTGTGATATCCTTCGTAATTGACTTGGCATAAAGAGCTGCAGCCAAGACGGTGAACATCTTCCCAAGTCCTATTTTATCAGTCAGGAGCACCCGAGCAAGGTCCACATCGAAGATCCATTTCTGCACTATAAACCAAATCGCTCAGATCTGATGTGCAAGAAATCTTACTTCTGGAAATTGCTTCAAGGTATACTTTGGCCCTTGAATAGCATCTGCAGGTGAATCTCCATGTGGCACAGTACCAAGTAATGTAACTGCTTCTTCAGGACACTTGTGCTCGAAGGTGTTGTTGATAGTGGCCATAAGAGCATCATCCAAAACTTGCCCTGGCTCTTCACCTTGAGGCTCGATCAGTTCTTTGGCGAATTATGAATCACTGTCTAGAATCTCAGTACTCTTAATTTCCTTCACCAGAGAGGCAAGAATACTTGGGATTGGTGGCACAGGCAATTCGGCGTAGTCATCTAGCTGGGCTGGAGCCCTCCTCTTGCTGAGTGTATCAGGTGGTGTTCCGGGGGTTCTGGGACACTTCCTTTTGGGTGTTTGTGGGGGTGCTCCCTACAAGGAATTCCAGTTAGTCCGGAACTTCATTCATCACTTCAGGCACTTCTAACTTACTTCCACCTAATCATTGCTTTTCTTGGGCTCTTCCACTAATAGGACATTCTCAGGTGGGTCCTCCCCATCTCAATTCCACAGGTTCGTCACAAGAAGCAGAGTCGCTGCTTCAGGCTCAACTGCATGGAAGTTCTGGACCTCCCCATTCCATATTTCATGGTTTCAAACACCACCATGAAACTCCTCCCCAACTGTAACTCCAGCGTCTTGAGCAGCTTCTTCACTCAACTGATAGCGATGTATGGTCTGGAGAGTGAATGGGCCCTTCGGCTTTGCATTAGCGATCCACTTCAGAAGTTGGAAATATTCTTGAAGTCCTTGAAATGACCTGAATAGACACCCAAAAGTGGCATCTCCACGCACCCACACCACAAACAACTTGTTTTGGATATCGACCACCATAATGCTCGGCCATTTGGGAGAGCATTCATCACTGCTACCCCCTGTCTTGCACTTCTCATAACACTAGATAAAATCTGAGATAGCTGCTTCCCAAAGTTCGAATCCAGTGTACCCCTCGATCCGCCTCGTCCCCAAGCAGAGTGTTCCCATCACGCATTAGGGGTGCCAAGGAATAAGCCATTCGTACCAGACATGATTCTCAAACTTCGAGATGTCGCTTCTCCCAGGTATGTCGCTTTCCTTGAACCCCTTTTTAACTCAGCCCATCTTAATCATGAGTTGCCCAGTGGTAACTTTAGCTCCAGTGACAGTGCAGGGCTTTTTTCCATCTCCAGTTCCATCAGGTGGAACAATATTAGCTGGGACTGTCTGACGCTAATATTCACCGAGAGTGACCTACTGCCTGCATTGACCGTAGGGGATATTAGAAGTTGGGGTCCATGGCGACAGTTTAGGTAGGGCTTTGATCCATCTGGATTACCCAGGGGCCACACTCCCTTCAGTCTCCCTGGTCTCTTTAGAAGTGGCAGTTTCCGGTCTAGGCATCAGTGCTCCTGGTGCTCCCAGCTGTACTGGGAGTGGTTCAGGAAAGGTGGGCTGCATCAGAGGTGGGGGAGGATTTGTGGACCATGAGCCTGGAGCAACTGGTGGTCTTGGTGGAGGGGGAGGAGGATGTGGGGTGTAACGGGGCCCTTCAGCTCCAGGTGGAGGGGGAGGAGGATGTGGGGTGTACTGGGGCGCTTCAGCTCCAGATGGAAAGGGAGTGGGATGTGGGGTGAACTGGGATCCTGCCGCTCCAGGTGGATCTGATTGTGGAGGGGGATGCAGCGGTGTGTACCGGTCTTTGTCAGGTGGAGGAGACACTGATAGGTTTGGGTTCACTGAAGATGGTGTTGGTGGTGGTGGTGGTGGTGGTGTTGGTGGTGTTGGTGATGGTAGTGGTGGTGGCAGTAGAGGTGGTCAGGGTGGAACCTATTCGTATGGAACTCAGATTTGTCGGTATTCATTCCACATGTATCATCCATCAGGGCTGATCATCGGTGGTGCAGTATACAGAGGATAGTTGTTCATTAGTTGCGGTTCATATTGCAGTTCCTCAGTCGGCAGCCAGTGCAGTTGATAATCGGAATTGGAATGCCAGGCTAACCCATCCCACATTAGAGACCCATCACTGCTGTGCTCGTAGTTCGGGTCGGGTTATTGTCGATGTGAGCTACCATAATATTGATACGGATTTACTGGATTGGTCGGAGAGTGGTTGTTGGATGGGTTGTTCTGCGACATGATTTATAGAAGTAGTTACGAAGAGGAGGTTAGGAGGTTCAGTGCTTTTTGCTAAAAGCTATGTTACCTGTAGTAGTCGCTGAGAATGAGGTAGTGTGATGGACTGTATTCGTGGGAGGCAAGGTACATTTTTATACACTCACAATTCTTTGGAGAACACTCAATGCACACCAACCTCACTCACACTTCTGTTACCATACTGCATTGTTGGACAAACTTCTGATACATGTTTTCATCACCCATTGTCTGCTAGGAGCATTCCTGTTGATCACTAGATGAAAGGTGGGGTATCACCCCTGCCACTTGATTGCAGTTTCTCGAAGCCAACCCAACTTATGCTACCATACTGAAGCTACAACAAACAAAACATATGAACACTCACGATCGCCTTGCTTGTTGAAGTTTAATACTCAAAATCAGTATACTGCCTTTCAAGAGAGGTGTTTGCTTATGCAGGTGTCCATCGCTCGTATAACAAAGCAGGCGACCTGCATGAATCCCCTGTCAGTCGTTGCAGATTCTGGGAATATACTGAAAATTTACCACACATCTGAATATACAACACTATCTAGAGATGGGAAACTCCGATTATCAAATGCCTATCAGACTCAGGTGCTTTGCTATTGGAAGGGAGCTGCAAGATTAGATGTGATCTGAGCCCTGCCACCACCAACAGGTACATCTGGACTTCTGCCTAGAGGTTTTGATAGGGTACTCGTGATGAGAATCATAGACTTAGCAGAGGTTAGGGATGGGAACTCAATCACTGTATGGGGTAGAAACAATTTGTCGAGTGAGGTGACGTAGTTGTTTGTCTGTTTCAAGACTAGTCTTATCAAGTCCGCATGTCATATGGTACGGAGCCTCATTTCGCTGCAGAGGTGTGCAACTTGAACCTTCGGTAGCTTTCTTTATCCCTGAATCGGTGCTCCTCACCATTCACCATACACTCATTGTACCCCATCTATCATTCAGTATACACTCATTGTACCATCTACCATTCATCATATACTCATCGTACTCCATCTACTAGTCACCATACACTTGTCGCGCTCTATCTACTGGAGATACTGTAACAACGGTTACCAGTAAGAGTTGTGAGGCAAACCAGTTCTTATAATTGCGATGCATACTATGTGGAAAGTAGATCTGCAACTCCAGTGGTCTTGCTCAACATTATCGAAACGATCACCCAGAGGTGTTTGACGATATGGGAGAGGTAATGGAATGACTTGGAACAGAAGCAAATTGGAAATCTGGTAAGTAGCGAGATGAGCAAAGCAAGAAGTAAACGAATGCTGGAGAACCTGACAGTGCTCAAGGGTTCATACCAGCCGTGTATACCTCCGAGAACGTTCCCATACCCGAGCTATCAGAGAAATATGACATCACATTTGTAACCGCAAGGAATGTCACCCATGCAGAAGTGTATGGAGAGGCCGCAGGTGGGCATGTGATGTGAGAGGCTACAAGCCTCTACGACAAATACTGGAATCCGAATTGGAATCCGTATTACCTATTTGAAAATGCATTCGATTATCAACAGACTAGTGCTCTGGATACACAAAGCAAAACTTAGATAAATGACTATCCGTGGTACGGCCTGGACGATTTCGGTATGACTTTGATCCAGACAGCATCTGAGCTCTGGGAGCTGCTGAGGTGGCTTGACTTCGGACTGCGAGCAGAGAGTTGGATTCAGGTGCCTGGGAAATTTGGCGATATATACTGCAAGGATATTTTCAAGGATATCCAGTATCTTTTGGGGTATTTACCATTTGCGGAGCACCTGGATTTCGCTCCGGTGCAGCTGAACGATTCGGCTGATCATCGAATCTATGGTGAGATGACCTCAGGAGAGTGGTGGTGGGAAACTCAGGAGCAACTATCGGACGGTGTGACAAATGTGCCAGTAATCTTCGCCTCGTATACACTCTATCTCACGAATTTCCCTGGTAACAATAGCACCTGGCCGCTATAAATCAGTATCGGGAATATTCAGAAAGATGTTCGTCATGCAGAATTAAGGTACATCTGGATTCTGATGGGATTCATTCTAGTTCCACCAAAAGGTGCAACTGATTTAGACTCTTCATCATACTATGCGATCCATTCCTTCCTAAAACTACTTAGAGAAGTCGATATCAGTGGTACTGGTTACGAGTGGGCTTGCGCTGACAGTTTCAAACTTACCTACTAACTGTTGCTAGCAGTATCGATTGGAGACTACCCAGAGATCGCAATGATCACGAAGATAGTCGGAGGAACATGCCCTCTGTGTAAAATACTGAAGGGACCTGAGATGGGCCATGCGAAAGGATTTCGCAACTGGGAGCCTCAATGTACGTCACACTATCAGGAGTATCTGGAGGAGAATCGACTTGATGAATTCAAAGAGGTGCATCTGTATCTGACTTTGAATCTCTTCGAGTATTATCCTCTGTGCAATATCTATCGCCTTTGGCAACCAGATGTACTTTACCAACTCTATTTGGGGATCATGAAAGATCTCTTCAACTGGCTTTTGGAGTACCTCACGGATCGAGGCTGGAAAGCTCAATTCGATGCCTGATTTACCTCAGTTCCACACTATCTAAACATGTTACCTTTTTCTAAACCCCTTGATGCTCTTAAGAATGAATTCTGGCATGGCAGAAAAATCCGAGAAATGCTCCGAAATCTATCTGCAGTATGTCCTCCCCTGCTTTCCAGCGATGTTGCAGGTAAAACAATCTCAGAAATTGTATCTGATACAGAGGTTATGAAAACGATTTGGGTACTGATTGAACTTTCTTTACTAGACAGCCAGTGATCGCACTCGGATATCTCATTGAACTACCTCGACCAAGCTCTCGAAAGCTTTTACAAGTGCAAACAAATCTTCACTCCTCAACATGCTACTGACGTTCGGACAAGGCATTTAGAAAGTGACTTCCAAGTGCAGGCAGCATAACCTAAAGAGGTGGCGATGGAGATGATAGAGAGAGAGCTTCATTGGGAGATTTATGGTATCACAACTGTGCAGTGGAGAACTTTTGAGGTGGACCTGAAAGAAGAGCAGCTATACACCACTACCTGAAATCTAAAGGAGTGGGCGACAACAATGGTACGACTCGAAGCGGAGCTCCTAGAGCGTCTACGCACCAGCTTGCCTGGTTTGGTCAGGTATTTAAAGAAGTTCAGGACTGCCTGAAGGTCAAGCTGTGTCCCCAAGCCAGTTGTAAACCGATAAGCAAGTTTGCTTGAGAACTTGAATGAGACTATCACCTCATCATGACTGCCATGTTCGGTGAATTGAAGGTCACTGTCACTGCAAAGTGGGATTTCCAGTGGTACCTGTTGGAAGCTGAGAAAGCAGCAACACATTGGTCAGAGGAGCACCAACAAGAGGTTACCTGGCATCTGGAGATAGACGTTTATGGGGCAAGCCTGACAGCTCAAGATGCTTTTCATCATATCATGACGGAGAAGCACCTGAAGTATGATCAGGAATGGAGCTCAAGGAAAGATCCGAATTTATGGAAGCAGCTAATGCTGCAATTCTATCACTTCGGAAACCCAAAAATACACCTTCTCTGTCATTACCGCAAGTTCATCACCAGGATGGGTGCTCTTGATAATATTTCAACTGGGATCTCAGAACTCTTGCATATTTCGAACGTCAAGCAAGCGTACAGTACCAGCGCTGGGGTCAACTTCATGCTTCAGCTTCCTCAGCATGATGATCGCTGCACCGCGATTGACTACATGGAACATTCTCTTCGGTGGCTTGCTTTGTACGGATGGTACGTTGAGGAGAGTGCAGTAGTCCTTAATATGATGACGGGTCGGGAGAAATGGGAAATGACCAGGTGCATCCGGCAGAAAAGGATCCTTGCCGGCGAATCTGAACCTTTGATTCGACCCAGTACACAACCTCTGCGGCAGTTTAAACTTTCAACTATTTGTACACGTTCACAGTCTTTCAAGCAGATATCACTACCTGAAGCAGCTGAAACCTTCAATATCCTGACATTGCCATCACTTGTCAGGTAGCTTCTGCATGAGATCTGGGGCCGTGATGCGGTCAGTGTGATCTGGGGCTATGGAAATGAGTGCATGGTAGACGTAACCTTACAACCTCACCATAAGGTCGCTTTCTACATGCCGGAATTTGATAACCCTCAGCAGATGAACCAGATCCTGCTCAACTGCAGCATTGAGGGTATACCAGACGGTGAGACGGACAGGTGGCTACTGCAGGTGATATGGGTGTATGTGGTCGAACATAGGGATGATGAACTCCATGGGTACCGATCCATATTTCCCATTCTATACTTCACCTTTTCACCACCGATCAGGATTTCGCTGTTAAGTGGCATGATTGTGAGGACTGGCAGCCGGCTCTTCCATCAGCACCCTCATTTCCTTTCATCCCTTCAAGCCTGGACTGATAGACCATCACTGCTGGAGTTGGCAATTGTTGTCGGCACATATTTCGAGCATCGTTTAGAGCACCCACAAGATGTGGATGGGTTTGTCAGAGTGGTAAAGGAATCAACCCCACATGTTATTGCAGTGGAGAAAATTGAAGGCCCATGCTACTTGGTCCCAGAGATCTGATCAGCAACAGAGAACGGTTCGGTATGGACTGTAAATAATCAAGTGGATTTGGATATGTACTGGGATGTATGTTAAGACAACACACCTATGGACGAAAGGTTTGAAGCTACCTCTGCCATTTATTCAAACGAATGAGAGGAGTCTCATGCAGGGGTGCGCTCGAAATGCTGCTGGTGTATATAGAAAACATATTAGTGTAATGAGATGTATAGATGTCTTTTTATAGAAATCTCTCGTGATGATGCTTGAAGTAGCAGCGATGATTTGACAGCATCATCTACAAATCGAGTCACATATGATGCCAATTGGCAGTGAGGGCAGCGGTGTGTCAGGGAGGTACGCTAAGCTGAGTATGCAAAGGAGCAAGTCGGTGGACCTCCCAGGAAGTGGTAGGAATGATCTGAGATGCTCCTGCACTATTGTGGAAAGTTCACAGGTATATGGGGAGTGGCCTGGAGTATGTCGGAGTAGCGTAAAATGATACCGGAGGATTTGAAAGCCTCTCGAGCCCCAAAGAGGATCCCGGAAGTTGGGTACCAGACCAGGGAGCAAATTGTATTTTCCTGATCCAATGACACAGTGAGAGGAGACTACTACTTACTATGTCGAGTGTGCTTCTCTCCAGGATATGTCGTCATCTGTACTGTATAAGTCAATGAGTACTCAAGTTGCACGAATGGTGGAGACAGTACAAATTGTTAAGGCAACGTCGTGTGCAGTGGTTGAGTTACGGCAACAGTGGGAGGCGATATCGCAAATGGTACAGGTTGTGGTGGAGCAGGAGACAATGTGTGACGTTTCGTCACGATCGGTGAGTATTGATGAGTCATTGGAGTTGGCAGCAATTGGTATGCACCAAGATGTCAATGCCGGTATGAGCTTCACACAGCTCAAGGCATCGCGTTTGACTCCACCATGGATGGGTCAGCAATTTGAGTGATGGTTTTCGGTAAGTCCAACAGTACTGCAAATGACTAGCATACTGATACACATGTTAGGTTCGTATATAGTGGTTGGGTCTTTTGGTGGGGTGGAGGCATTTCTGAATTTTACAGAGTTGTTTTTAGTCTCATTCGAATTTTCTTGGCATTATTGTGCTTGGTTTCGTGGGTGCGATTGGGTCTGGGCATGATGGTATTTAATTGAATTTGGGCTAGTCAGAGTTGTATTTGCTTCTTCAGCAGTTGCTTCTATCCTATTTTATATCATACGCAACACTTTCGTGACAAGTTAATATGAAATCATGTGAATCAGACCCTTTATGAGAACACTTTTCAGGTGCAATACTCAGCGACGTATCAGTCCTTTTCCACACAGCATTATCCTTTTGCTACCTTTCTGCCATTCCTTTCTGCCTTTTGAAAATGATCCGAACAACAAAGCCATTGCACAAAGCTACATCCTCAATTCCAAAAGCAGCACTGGCCACTCCTAGAGTTGTCTCCCCAATGCCATGTATAGCAAACGGTCATAAGAGGAAACTCACTTTGCAGGCTGACAAGCAGAAGTGAAAGTGGACAAAGGCTACAGTCTCATGTATCAAAGGTTCGATTTCAACTACTCAGGTCTCCTCAGTATCTATACCTATTGTACTCACACCAAATTCAGCCCTGAAACGATCGCTGCCCCGACCGAATCAAGCCTCCATTTCGATGTTGCCAATATCCAGTGTCATTTCCAACTTCGGTATTCGTACAGTGACAAACCTTAGTCACCTCCGGTGTCCACACCCATCATTATCAGCTTCACAACTCATCCCATTGTCTCTGCTGAGGACACTGTCGAGTCAGTCAGTCAGCTGTAAACGATATGGCAGTCGAAGTATCATTGCCCCAGATGATCTTCAATTTACTGCTGGACAGAAAAATATGTATCGCATGATGGAGAGGCAACTGCTGAGCTAGACACCATTTTCAACTGAAGCTGAGGTTATTCAGGTAGATGTTATGGTTCTGAGAGTGGTAGATACCGACTAACATATCGTTTCCACTACAAAGTCAGTAGAACATTCCTGGCCGAAGGCCTGTAAGTAGGAAGGGATTAATATTAGCTTCCAGAAATGTCAGAAGGAGTATCTCAAGATAGTTAGGTATCTCTCAGAATTGAATTCGCCCTGACTAACCGACTGTATGTCAGATCAAAAACAGTTGCAATGCAACCAGACAGCATATGATCAAGAAGGTCCATGAGTGTATAGGGAGACTATACAACTTGTACCATTTCGAACATGATGAGCACCACATACATATTGACTTCATGCTTTCAGATTTGACATTCATCTTACGCCAATGCGATTGTACAAACAAACTTGATGTGAGTGCTATCTGCAACTTGAAGTATCGCTAAAACCACCAGGAATGAGCTAGCTACTTTCTTGCCGAGGAGATTCCATAATTTCTATATATTTATTTCTTCCAACAAATATGCAAATACGACAGGCTTTCAGAGGGCTGTCATGACTGGATTCAGGAACAGACACCCTCGGAACTGATTGTGGTAACATGTACGGCATTGCATCACGCACTGACAGAGTGGCAAAGAAAGGGATGTTTAGCTCCATCAAAGGTTCAAATCGATGACTTCGAAATCCGACGCAACAGGTACGAGTGGGAGTACTACTTCAATCGAGATAATGACGGTAGCAAGTATGGCCTTCACAATGGATGCAAATGCTCTAACTATTCGCAGAAACTTATACTGATTTCATGAATATTTGAAATGATCTCCCATCACCATTGAGACAGAAGCAAATTCACACATTGGGAATTTAAACGATGATGTTGAAAGAAGAAGCTCAGATTCTAAGCACTGGCCTTAGTACCAAATGAAATATCGAGGGGCTGGAGCACCAGCTGGTGAGAACAAGGAGAGGAGATTAAACACTATTTAAGAGATCATGAGACCAATCACAATCAAAGAAAAGAAGCTAGCAAGAAGAAAAAGAACAAGAAGTGATAGCAAGGCCACACTACTACACTTTCCTTTCCCACTCAAAATTGACTTTCAAATTGCCAAAACAGAGCTTCGAAAACTCACAATCAATGTGCTGCTACAACCATAATCTTAATGTTCAACATGTGTGACTGTACTTCCTTCCGTTCCACTTCCGCCATCAGGCAGAAAGAGGCTGGCATATCCACCACCACCAATATCTCTTTCGGCCCTGCTAACATCGCTGGCATCAACTCTCCCAACTCTGTTCATGAGCAGAAACATTTAATCGAATCTCTTATTATTGCAATTGCCAAGTAGCAAAATCAAATACTGCTCCCAGTATTTATGAGAGCTCTAATCTTGGCGAGGCTGACATCAGCAAGTTTATCGAAGCATAGAAAAGACTATTATTGGCAATAAAGGGGATCAATTTGTGGGAGATCGAACTGACCAGCAGTTCGAAGCGGATTCGATCTGAGATTAGATGAAGTTACGAGATTTGTCACAAACCGATTCGCGAACTATCGATTTTTGAACGGCAATAGGTAAGCGTATTCATGTCCGATCAGCTCCAATTAGGTTCATCTTGTAGTTAACCTGACGCACTACAAGAGGAATCAAACACTGAGCCAATTGGATAAGAACTCGCTTACTTATTATCGTTCACAGTTGTAGGCCAATATGGTGACGTTTGAGACGAATAGCTTGGCAAGGATCTGCTTCGTTCGAACAGAACTGATTCGTCAATGGAATGAACTTCTGCCGGTTTATTGTCAACACTACGAAAGACTCTTCTCTCACACAGGTACAGATCTATCTAATGATTATGTCATCTCCACCTTCCCCTATTATTGCTTTGATACCATTCAAGAAAACGTTACAATGATAAAAGGGTATCAGAAAAGCATCTGGGAATAACTGAAGAGAAAACACAAAGATATGTTTCGACAGGCTGCCAGCTGTCTATATGTGTACACAAGAATGTACCTGATATGACTAGTATTGGCAACGAAGTGAATCGGTTCGTCACGGATCCAACCGAGGTGGGATTCGAAGTTGATTTGATTCAAGGTTTGACAGAGTTCCGAGGTTTGTCACAAACTGGTTCGCAAACCATCGATTTTCGAACAACAATATGTAAGCGAGTTCTTGTCCGATCGGCTCGAATGATAGTGCATCATGTAGCGGGTAAGGTTAGCTACAGGATGCACTAAACATCGAGCCGATTGGACAAGAACTCGCCTACTTATCTTTGTTTGCAGTTGTAGGCCAAAATGGTAGGGATTGAGGGGAATGGCTTGGCAAGGATCCGCTTCGCTCGAACCAAACCGATTCGTCAATGGTACTAATCCCCAGCAGTTCATTACCAACACTATGAATGACTGGGCAAAGATCATCTGAAGAGAGGAAATGTCAGATTGAAGGTCTGTATCTTGGCCTATGGCAATATTAGCCAAGACATAGTTAGCAAGGATATACTATACGAGTTTGTACGAGTCGCAATACTGCTTGGAGCCATTGTGAAAGATATAAAGGCTAAGGCAATTGTCAAACTTCAATGCAACCCCCGAGAATCTGAGACCTTTAAGTATAATAACCTCCACAAATACATTCTAAACAAGTATATTTCAGCTGATACTCTTGCTCTCCATGAAACTGATGCCGCTCAAATGACACTGGGAGTCTCAGTGTACTTTATTGCCACTGCAGTATCGCTTCAACATATATACAGTGTGATCAGTACGAATGAAGCGAACGAACCAAGTACTGCCACCGTCACCACCACTGCGGGCACCAGGATACCAATTACAGATTCAACTGCAACAGAACGATGGAAGAGACCATCGATACAACAATTAACAATATGATGAAGGTCTTCGAGACTTGAACCTTTCAACAAACCAAGGCAAACAGATTTAAAACCCTAATATATCAGATATTAAACGGCTAGAGCCTATGCAATTCAAGCTGACAATCCACCAATATACCCTTGCAATCTCATGAACAATAAATGAATATCTCTTCTGATCCAAGATATTATTGACCGACAATGTCAATAAACTAGAGCACATCCGGATAATCTGCCCTGAAATCTGAACCGAACAAGAATCAGGTATTATGCATCTTAATGAGTGGATGAGGATAATCCTAGGATCACGAAGAGGGAGAGGTGCAGAAATCTCTGGGTACTGGCCAGAATGAAGGTTCCTGTCTATGAGGGACTATGCAAGAGAATTGGCTTGACAGCAGTATCTGGTCACATTCACCCAGCCTGGAGCAGTATAGCCAGCTGCGACTGGACCTCTACAATATATTACGATGTTGCAGATGTTTCAAACAGCGAGTGTTACACCTCACAAGCTGTATATCACCAAGGGCCATCGGAGCGGGGTCACCTACGATCACTCGACGATAGCCGTATCGGGATAGTACAAGCGCCATCCCTGGACGTCATCGAAACTACACGGAATATCACTCGCACCCAACGAAATCAGATGAGCTGTCATGCAGTCAACCACACCACTGATAAGAAGTTAGAAGTGGTTATTGGGACGATGCCTCGTCAGCTCATGCCATCGATAGTGCGAAGACAGCTAAGAGGCTACAGATACAAAGGCACATGCGTTTGCAGCATAGCAAACGAAGCCTCTATGTCCCTCACGATCGCAAGGATACCATTCGCCTGGAAGCAAAGAGATCGAAAGGATACGATAGGTCCGGACCACAGAAGTCCGAAGGACTGATGTCAGTAGGGGTTCTACTCATCTGAGTTAGAGATCTGAGCGGAAAGATGCGGAAGGTCCGAAAGAGCGCTGGGAGACAGGAAGGGCATTGGAGTAAAGCAAAGGTTAGGTAGAGGAGCTCATTAGAAAAGCGTAGATAGAAGTAATTGTTAGAGCGAGAGGATAGAGGTATAAAGACCTCTAGAATCTTCGAGGGTAGAAGGGCAAGCTTCTTGACGAGGAGAACAAGCCTTAACAATATACACATTGGAAAGCAAAAACATCTTTGTCTTGAATCTTATCTATTAGTGACTTTCACATCCTGAGCGAATCTCCATAACATCCATCGCAAGCAAGTCCTGAAAGCAGTAAGGATACTACTTGTACTGGTAAAACTGGACTGACGCTCCCGGTGTTACACTATATTGTTAGCAAAGAAACACTTCTGTTGAAGCTATCTTTCTACCCTCCAAGCGGTCAAAGGTTCTTGATGCTTATGCGCTTTTATATTCCAGATATTGGCTGCCACATCTCGCAGGGAGAGTACTGGTATCACGAACCAGATTTCTATCTCATTACCAGCTGGGAGAAGACCTCTCTCCCTAAGGGAAGCTATCACTGTGAGCTAGTACGTGAAGAGGATTATATCCAGTTAGCGTTAGTAGTTACCATTCATCGATCGAAAACCGAAGCATTATACTGCGCACACCTCCGAAATCAGCAATCCCTCGCGTACCTTAAGATAGTCATCTTGCTAGCCCTGATCGGAACCATTGTCCTCCCAGATCTGTGAATGCCCCACTCACCAGACTACGAACCGTCGTTACAGTTACAACAGGAGGCTGGTGCTAGGTTCCTTGTTGATTGGGATCTCGATTTATCCCCCTACTTCGGAACTTGGAACTTTTATAACAGAATCTTTCAAGGACAAGTCTGGATCATACTCTGAACAATGACAGACGCTGGGTCTGATACCATGATGGGAGAGGCAGTGACGTTGGTACGAAGGGAAAGTGCGATGGTAGTGGCAGGTGATAAGGGGAAGGAAGTGGTTCGTTATGAACCTATTGTACGGAATGATATTCCTGAGTGGGTGGTCTCTTTGATAAACAGCATCGAATCAGAATTAAATTGAATGGATGCATTGATTACCCAGACTCAAGGAAGCAACATCAAGATCAAAGAAGCACTACCTGAGTTGGTCAGAGCATACGAAGCCATAGTGTTTAGGCAAAACGAAATCTATGATGCTGTGGCTTCTGGAGTCGATAATCTACAAAGAGCACAACTGGAACATTACTCAGACATCGTTGCCCAGTCCCAGGTATTTGTGGCCAATGTCAGCGCTGCAATTGCCATTGCGAAGGCACAGTCTTTCGAAGCTTATGAGGAACTACATCTGGCCCTTGGGAAACAGATACAAGCTTCATCAGTAGCGTGGACCTCTATCTCTGGCATATTGGAAAAGAGGAAAAGAGCCCAGGAGAGACTCGCCCTTCAAGTACATACACAGTCAGAAGAACTCACCAGTGTCAAGCGGAAGGCCAACGAAGAGGCCAAGAGGGTTACAGAACTCAAGAAAAAGGCTGATGCTGAGAAAAAGCAGAGAGAAAGCGATATAAGGAAGACTAGAAGGGACATGGAGAAGAAATTTCAGGAGTTTACAAGGACCCTTATGACCAGGCTATCGGACGAATCCACCAAGAAATCCATCAAGTCCCTAGCAAGATCAGTCCTTGGGCATCAAGAAGGAGATATCAAACCTAGTGACGAGGGATTTCGCCTTCGTTACTGTACAGGTACCAAAGGAGAAGGTTATTGGGTTAAAGAAGCCATTACTCCAGATTCTGAGGGAGCCCCACCACCACAAGGAGGTTCTGGTTCGGAATCAGGCCTCTCTGGCTCTGAAGATGAAGAAGGAGGTGGAAATTGTGGTGGAGGTGGTGGAAGCGGTGGAGGTGGAGGCGGAGGTGGAGGTGGAGGTGGTGGAGGAGGAGGAGGAGGTGGGGGCGGCAGCGGAGGAAGTGGTGCAGGAAGTTTACATCCAAGTCAAATACCCCTACCTCCTTCTGGCAGCACACATTATAGCACGCCACCTCCCAACCCTCATCTACCAGCCAGATCCTACAAGAAAGGCAAAATGAAAATGCCTCCAGTCTTAAAAGGAGATAAGAAGGATCCCAAGGAAATCTATCGAAGGTGGATTCGATCAGTGGAACGTTATCTACAGTACTTCCGTGACGAATTCCACGATGATATTGACAAAATCATATGGGTAGGAGGCCTGTTGGAAGACAAGGCTCTAGCCTGGTATGATAACCACGAAGAAGACATGAAGAAGTTCTTCCAGGTTGATAACTGGAAGTCTTTCACCAGTACAATGGAAGAAAGATTTGTCGATAAGCAAGAGGAAGAGAAGTCCCTGCGAAAGATGAATGATCTAAAATACACTGGAGATATTGAGGACTACCTGACGAAGATGGAAACCCTCAACTTTCGAGTATGTCTCAGCGGAACCTCTTATATCCATTCCCTTAAACAAGGAATGAACGAGGAAATTCTGGATCGAATGTCAACTGCAGAAGTACCACCCAAAGATGACACAGCCTTCATCGAATTAATGAGGCGAGTGGGCGTATCATACGAAGATCGATTGGCAGAGAAGAATAGGTCTCATCAGAATCGTGACAACTCCCAAGGCAAGAAGGGAAACAAGCGGAAAAGAGATGAGAACCAGGGGCAAGATAAGAACCAAGAAAAGAAGCCAGAGAAGGACAAAGGTTCTGACCCCAAGAAACCTCGAACAGAGAAGAAGGGACCAAAGCCTATTCACTCTGATAAGGCTGAAGCCCTTAAGGGTATTCCTGAAAGTTTGCTAGAAGCAAGAGCCAAACGCAACGAATGCAAACGTTGTGGATCCTCTGAACATGATCGATGGTTCTTCTGCAAGAATCCCATCAAGGCTTCATCTAGCAAAAAGAACAAGAAACCCAAGGATAAGGAGGAAGCTCCGAAGCAGGAGACTACAGCCTCCAGTTCGAAGGTCAGGCCAAGGAACTTGGCTGATAGGATCACAGCATCTGCAACTCACGCACCCTCGAAGAGGTTGTATGAGGTAGATTCTGATGGTATGGAAATTGACGATTGAGAAACGCTGGGTTTCTTATGTCTTTTCTTAGGTTTAGGATTGTGATCTTTCCTTTCGGGTATAGGTACCCACATACTGTCATATCTTGAGTTTAGTTTTAATGAAAAACAATTTCTTTCTATATAAAAAAGGGTGCCTGAGGATGAGTTCAGTACTCGAAATATGCTGGTCATATAGTACCCAAGTGCAAACATATGACTACCACATTATCGAAACAATCATAAAAACACCTCTACACTTATAATACACCACTAGAACCACAACCCGTTGCGGCTGGAACTGTGTCGAAAGGCAGTTCATCATGGTTTCTACACGAAAACACATAAAACGCAAGGCTTCGATCGAAGCACCTCAACCTCAACTCAAGAAAGTGAAGCAGTTACCTCCAGAACCAAAGACTGGTTCAAGACCCACAGTACGCATGTTTGCATGATTCAAGGACAAAAAGAACGTCCTGGTTAGGGTCCTGTTGGATACAGGATAACCAAAGTCAGTTGAGAACTTCAATGGTAAGATTGTAGAAGGAGCTGGATGGCAATATACCTTCCCAGTTACTCTACGGTATGAAAATCATTATACCATAGAAACCTTCGAAATCGGACCTATGGAATCAGCAACTGATATCATGCTACCTTACTGGTGGATCGTCAAGCATGGAGCACTTAGAGAAATCACTGAAGAAGGTGATAAGCTCCAATTCACATCGAAGCATTGCCATCAGTATTGTACCAAGGCAGCAGTCAGCTCCTTTTCGATTGAATATGACGATAGCATCCTCAAGTTTGGTACTGATCCACGATGGATTGGAGTAATTGGGTCTATGCATATCAATGCGGCAGGAGAAATGGAGATCGATTGGGTCGAGCGAATTCCATGGCAGTATCGAGACTTTCAATCAGTATATAATGGAGAAACTGCCAATGCTCTACCGCCACATCGATCATTTGACCATGCAATAGACTTAAA